>JAUJYV010000121.1:0-98670 GCA_033995625.1 Ophyiulus pilosus
ATTTTTTGCAAATGTTTTGTTTTGTTGTAACATAATCTATGTTATGAGTGCGTTAAAATGCATATGCGTTCACAGATGTATCACATTTTATTTAGTAGTTAACAACGAATATGTTACTGTCCTCATACTTTTTTTGCCTACTGTAGAAGTTATTAGAGCTCGTCACAGGTCGTGGCATCTGAATTCCCATTGATATGGCAGAATTATGCTATCAACCAACAACATCTATCTAACAAATGATGAAAGCTAACTTGTTTTTGACCGCTCTCTATTTTTTTTTTCTTCCTCTGGCAAGTATTGAATGAAAGTTTCACGGCCTTGCTTGTATATCGGGTTATTTTGGTGGTTTGGCCACCCGATTAATGAATGGTTGCCATACTTGTATCCCCTGAAACTGAATGAAGTCGGACATAATGGTTGTCATTTACTTTTCGAATTTTTGACGTTATGTAATTTGAAAGTTCCGTCAAGCTTTTGAAACTTTGGTATTGGCGAACACCCAATTGAATTTTTCAAAAAAAAATATCGTATAATCGTGTGAGGTATATTACAATTTACTTTTCATTAAAAAGCATTGACAAACTTCCAAATACTATTGGCTGTCACCATAAGCTGGATGGCTTACTGGTAAGACCTTCAGACTGGCATTATCATGTTTGTCTCATATATTTAAATTGAAATGACCAAGTTCTGACCTGGCTATTAAATGTATTTTGTAAAAAAGTACGAATAAAGTTGATATATATATTTATACGTGCAGTTGAATCGATATTAAGTAACTATACCATTAATTATCGATTATTCATTACTTTTAAATGAACTATTGATTTGTTTTAAACTTTTCCTTTTTATCATTAAAACGCGAGTCACTAAATAGTCGTGCCATTTCCAAATTCTCATGGGAATGAAATGTTTGTATACTTGTTTGTTTCTAGTTGCACGTTTAGAAGAATGGATTATCTGTTGGCAAACTACACTGTAAATATTCGCTAAACATATGATAAAACGTTATGGTTTTTTACCCGGTGTTTACAAAGAGATTCCACCATAAGGGTTTCCCATTGTACTTGTAGTGTTATTGTGTACGTGTGAAGATATGATCTAATAAGGCCGCTTGTTTTTCTCCACGCCCGATTATGAGGTCATAATTTCCAAAACAGCTCGGTGAGGTCGAGAATGGTGATTTAATTGATGCAATAACCAACGCCAAAAATTGGAGGCGGGTTGGTTATTGCACTGCCCTTAGGAAGCTCATGAACAATAGGAAGTTATGGTTTTTTGGTACAACTTATAGAATACCTCAATGAAATATTTAAAAAAAGCTATAAATATTGTATAAATAGGTGCATTTAATTCATGCATATAAAGAGTGTATTAGTTGCCAGTATCATTCATTGATAATTAGCACTTTAGGTTAAAAACAATCCATTGTACTGCCCTGACAACTTAAAAAGAAATTCTATTGACCAGCATGGCAATATGTTTCCGTGCTGTACTGAATAGTCTTAATGTAAAAATACAGTTTACTGCATTGTACGAGCTAAATTTATACATTGAGCTTACATTACATTAAAAGTGTCGATAATATTTATCCATATGTGACGTCAAGATATCATTGTTAATATTAAACTGAGCTAGCACACATGTGAGCAATAATAAATATGGATGCATCAGTTCGAGCATATTATAATTAATTATTTATGGACTTGCAGATATGAAAAGTGAAGTTTTATTAACTTGTATCATGTTCTTCAACCGTTAGATAAGCTTGAAGTAAATGTACTTAAAAGCACCCACGACCATGTATTTATTTCGGATACAACATGCTGCTGTCATTTGGGAGCTTTCCCTAAGGCGTTTTGTATCGGAACTGCACACAAGTTCTACCGAATGTGGGATTTGAAAAGATCAAAGCAGTGGGTAGATGGACTTTCGGAGATGTAGGAGATGAAGCATGGGTTTGGTCTGAAAATCGATTGTTTCGACTAGACAGGCGATGAAAGAAAAATCTGTAGGTGGAGCGTAGGTGGTAGCAATTTGAACGTTTGCGCAAGTTTTCAACTAAATTTATCTTCGGGACACAGAAATCCCTCCGAAGGGTTATTCCTCGCATTCTGCCTCCGTGCATCAACACTGGTGTTCACAGCAATTTATGCATGTGGGCTATCTTTTTATATAGTTTTTCAATACGTGGGTTGACTTCCCACGCTCAGAGCACAAACAGATGCATCCTGACTACTGCCGAGGATGATAATATTGTGAATTATCTGAATTCGGCGAAATCACTGCTTGAAAGATGTTTATCTTTAGTTAAATTACAAAATGGAGAAATTGCAATCATTCATTATGCTCAAAAAGCTAAATTTAGCCAACAAAAACATATAATGCCACTACGTCTTGGAGACATTGATGAAATTACAGTCGACCAAAATATCTAATTTTGTAGCATGCATACATCATTAATTTATTTTTCAAAATCATATACAACAAATATTAAGTTTGGATTGAATTATGTCGGTTTCTCAGTCATTATAGTTAGGAATATAATCACTTGCTATATATAATAGTTAACTAATTTATATTATGGGAAACAATCCTATGTTCTAGTTATAATTTAAGCATTTCATTAACATTTCATTATAGACGTGAAGTAGTCATGGTGTTCTAATATTTTAATATGAAAAGTTTAAACTCTTCATGCTGCTTTTGTTACTGATTTATAAATCTATTCAAACCATAAAGAGGGTTGTTTAATAGATTAATCTAACAAGTCTTTACGATTTTTTAAATGCAAAGGTGAGAGCCATTTTCTGTTGGCTGATACCTGTCACTGTCTGTTTTATATACTATAGCGTGAGAAAGTATTTTGTGCGTATTTCCGTATGTCGACTAAACTGTTTTGTTCCATTGATCATTATATTTTATTACCGACTTTATCAATTGTTCGGTGTGCACATCGGTAATGTGCATATTCATCCTAAATGAATATGTATGGATACTTAGATACACATATTATAATCCGTGGAAATGTCATTTTGTGATGTTGGCACAGTTGGAGATAGTATACGTTATTAGTAATTACAGTTTGCTTCCATTTGCTTCGGTGAAAGCTGTCTATAATGACATTTCATTGTTAGATTGGTTGCCTGTGAGCCCTTGTAATGTCAATTCAAGTGGTGCTCAATTTCATTATCATTTGGTAGGACCAATGATATTGCACTATATGGCTTGTTTTTATTAAAACTCCCAGGTTAGACAATGTGAATAGAGATCTGTTGATGTACCCTTGTGTTGCGATATATGGCTAATATGATTGCAAACATTGTTGCAAAATGATGTTTCACGATGAAAACTTAACATTTTTTTTATGGAATACAATAAAGCTAATCTGTGTCTTTAAGCAAGTTAATTTGTTCTGTTTTGAGAAAAGATGATTAACATGTGGATAACATATTAAGAATAAGAAGTTTTCCATCGTTTAAAACTGGTTTTATTCAATGGACTTGTTAATAATCAAAGGAAAGATGTGCAGAAAATGAATGAATACAAATTGCAACCCTTGCACATATACTTTGTTTTGAAAACATAAGTCATAGTTAGGCTTATGTATATCTCATTCGTATATTTTATCTCATTTACCTGTTTAACCCTCCAGCGTCTTGCATCACAAGCCAACAAGAACGATTTCTTTCCTCCCCTCTATAATATGCTTATAGTTTTCCGTTTACACGAGCATTTCTTGACCACCCTTGCGTCACCATTGCTCGCTATCATGGCCTCCGTGTCGTCGTTTCCTGTATGGGGTAGCCAACGCCATGATAAGCTTATATTCTTTTTGATTAACGACACAACTTTAACATAACAACGCGAGTTAAATGAACTTTGAATTGCTAACCTGAACATGCAGGTAGGGAAGATACATAATGTTTGTTACATTCACTGGTGTTATATTAATATCGACAATACACAAATTAGTTTTTATTAAAAATTTAAGACGAGTAGTTTGTTACGATGCATTCCATTTATGTTATGCTTTAATACGTTTTAAGATTTACATGAACAAGGCCATTTGTTTTCATTGATTCCCTTCATGCCATTGATTTACAGATCTTTTGTCAGTTGACGCTAAGCTTCCTTAAAGAAATGGCATGAAATCTTCCTAATCGATTTCACCTAATTGTATACAAGACGTGTGCAAGGATTTTCAACGGCCCTTGGTTTATGTCAAAGGGCGATTTGACCTACATGGAGTTAATTTTGAGTCCGCCAGACGCCCTCCTGTAATAATCCTCCCAAACATTTGAGCCCTTGTGATGCACCAGGCTTTTGGACTTTTCCATATTTAAAGTGCTCATTGTTTTAGCATTTGAGGATTATGTTCCAAAAAAGGACTGCCCTTTGGATTGGTTCAAAATCCTCTTGAACCCCTAAATCATTTTTCTGCATCCATTTAGTTACGTCCTTCAACAAGCCAGAGGCTCTTTTCAGTTTTATATTTAATCCTTGGCTTATTATAATTTAAGGCTTATTATCCAGTTCAGTGAAGACTTTTTATTACAAAATTTGAATGTACATGATATAAGCTGTACCATTCTTCACATCATGCAGATGTTGAAGGTATAAAAGTTATGCAAGAAAATCATTTGACAAAGAAAACTTTAGATTACCTCATGACAATACCAAACAACTCCTCTTCAATTTTATTTTGATAGTTCATTTATTTTATAAAGATTAGAATCGTCACTGGCCATGCATATCATTGTCTTAAAAAATCAGAATTTAAACAGTTTATTACTACTGCCGTGATTGTCCATCACCTCATGCTCAGTGCTTGTGACGTAACATTTCAGATTTTTAAAAATTCAGTGCATATCATATTACTTCATGAACGATGAGCCTTTCACACATCAAGATTTTAATATTCGTTCATTCAAATTAGACAGTAGTTAAATTATTGTACATTTATTCGTCAGGGATGTCTTTTTTTCAAATTTCTTTAATTAGTGCCTTGTCAAATTTCACTGCTAAAGGTCATATCTCATACTCGCATTAGGGTCATCTGGGGAAAACATGTGCCCTTGTCTCGGAATAACCTAAATGATTTAGTCAGTCATTACAGTCGTGTCATAGTCAATGGTGTGGGCGCCATGCTGCCAAAAAAGCTCACCTTCCATTTGTTAGTGGCGCCTTATAGTGCCTAGTACAAGGTATGGTAAGGTCGTTTAGACCGGTCAAATTGACTCACCTGGCGACAAAAGAGGGCCAAATTGGGTTGGCCAATTGCGGGATTTTTGGGATGACTCACGGGTGATAGCAAGTTTCTTTACCCAGATTTTCCCCAGAATTCCGTTCCGTGTGCATGGTTGGGTTAATAAGTAATCGCTTATTGTTTTTATGATTTTTCCACGACCATTGAGTTGCCAAAAGTAATTAATTTCTATTACGGGCATTGTATGTTATAGCAACAATGACAGCGTTTAAAAATTCTCCAATGTAGCCATTGGTGTGGGTGTAAAAGGTCGCCCCAATTTGCATGCGGTGCGAATAAGGTTGGCCAGAGTTTTTGTTTTCACAGGTGGTTTAGTGCCATGTTCGCTATCTACGGATATTCGTTACATTACCTAAACTTTAATAACCACATGTGAAATGACGTTGAACGCATAATCATATTCGCCGGTAAAGGTTCGAAGAACCAATAAATTCAACGCTATGCATTTGAATATCAAATGGATTGATGTAAATTTAACACCGAGCAAATCCTGTTTGTTTAGAAACCGGAATATCGAAGTAGATAATTACAAACTTCTAATGATGGAGATATTGTTCAATTAATCATAATCAATAGTATCTGCAACAAAACTCTTGTGCACAGTTGTCATCTCGTATGTCAGAACTTGGGGAACAAATTTCACTGAGTTCTCTTCATATAAATGAACGTCAGTTGTTAGTATTGTTAGCACCATTTTGATATTTGGAGAGTTTTCAATCTAAACAACCTAAGAGTGAAAAGTGAAATTGGTCACATTATTCAGTGCACTCACATGCTGTATTCATGGGGATGTTTGCATTACCAATTTCTTAAATTTCTATGATTTCTTTTATGGATGTTTGCAGTTGATGTATCCAATAATGACTTCTTGTTCCTATCCTCCTTATCACGAGGATGTTGCTGAAGTCTGACAAAAGTTGGAATGGACTTTGTGCATTGAACAAAATACATGTCATGAGATTGTTAACCTGAGATGGTTAACATGAGATATGGAATTTTTTGGGTGAAAGCTTAATGGATGAACTCCATTTTACAATTGTGATAATATAGCCATTTAACGTTGGTGGTTGTAATGAGAAATTCGGGGATTGAAGTTTGTACAATATACCTTAGTCTGAATCATTTGAAAATAGACACGATTTTTCATTTCCACAACTGGCTTGCATGTCATGCTCTGAGATTAGCCTAACTTCACACACTAATTGTGACAAGCGTGCAACTGTTACGAATGCTTGTTACTTAATATAGTAGCAGATTTCAACGCGGCCGATTTCATGCCTCTTTAGACACACCATTCCGCCAAATTCCACCAGGAATTCTGACTCAAAGAACTATAGGGTCATTTCCGTCTTTCTTCCTTAATGCCATTGGACATGCACGCCCCATCCCAGCAGGTGACCTTCGATGCTTACCTCACCTGAGTTTATGCTAAAACAGTACGTTTATGATTAGTAGAGAAGGTTGGTGACCGATTAGGGTTTGTGTACGGAATTTGCATGGCATCACAAAAGCCAATTTTTGAGTAATTCGAGCCAAGAATATTGATTTTCCTTAGCGAAGACTAGCCTGTAGTCATGTTTTTCAAGTCGTACCACCCGACATCATCTTCTCACACTGTTTTCCTGCCACCATAATTATTTGAATTATGTGGAAAATTTGACTTGCTGATCGGAATCACATCGTGGTTGAAGGGCATGAATAAAAATGGTGTTATTTTAAAGCTGGTGTCAGCCTGTAAACAATGCACGTGTAATGTGAACTCTCGAGATATTTACAGTCTACTAATTAACATTTAATTCGCTTCTCGTTCTATGCGCATACAAACATCGTGTCGTCAAGAAAAGCACACCGAATGAGTGAAGCGAATTGTTAAAAATTCATAAAATCCAAACACGTATCAACACGATGTTGAGTTTGGTAGAGGCACGCAGAATGCGAAAATAATGCTTTGTTGGAAAATTGCATACTTTTCATTTGTAATTATGCACGTCAAGCAAATTATTTGTGGGCAACACAATTTACCACCTGGTGGCTGCGCATGGAACTCGGTGGTATTTTTCACGGTATTTCACGTTTACAAGGATCTTGTATATAAAGCTTTTCAGCTGACCCCCTGATGATCCTTGTCGAATTTTGTGGTTTATTTCTCGAGTGGGCTTTAGACAGTATGAGGTACACACGGACACTGCATACACCTTCAATGTTATGTACGCTAAATTACTTACACCATTCTTATTTAGAATGTTTGAAAAATGTCGATTCGTCTGTTCATTAAAATTTGTTTTGAAACACTTTGATAATTACAAAATTAGTTTGCGCAAATTTGGTTTGTGTCTAAGTTTCCGACTAAATTTCGTTGCATTGCTTGCTTTTTTGTAGGCTTCCAGGCGCTATGATCCAGAACTAAAAATAAACTTTTAATGATTGGATAAGTTTATTTTTAATTCTGAATCATGTTACCAAAAAGCAAATAACCCGGCAAGCGGAAAACGTGCAATTAACCGGTTTATTCAATTATCTGGTTACAATTCCGTACAAAAGTTGCAAGTGGGACTTGCAAAATATGTGCATTTATCCGGTTTGTGCAATTACGCGGGTTCGACTGTAATGCAACGAAATTTGGGTGGTAACTTAGACAAGGCTTTCGATCATCTACTGGTGTAGTTTTCATATTCACATATAAAACATGTGCTGTATTTTTCAAAATAAAAGGTGTTATATATTGTACAGTATATTTAGTTTTGCCCTAGATGTATCGAAATTTAATTAAAATACATTGTACTAGAATTACTGGAAAATTTTAAGAAAGTACTGTTATTTGTAGCTAAAGTTAGTGTTTTTATCAGTTCACATGAAATACACATAAACAGACATATGCATTTTGTTTTCAAGTTTTTTTTTACATTTATACCGTGTAAAACAGGAATAAGTGTATTGTCAATGTAGCTTACCAATGTTTTCTTTTGTTTTCACAGTGTACATGCACTTTTTCCAGCTCGATAAATCGCTTTAAAATGGTTTTGCAGGCCATTAACTTACATGCTGAAATGGTTTTGTGAAATAGCTTTTTCTGTTTATGTTTAGACGTTTTTTACTCGTAAAATTGTGTTGCTGTGTCATCAACCAGTAATATTCTTCTTCTCAGCTCATGTGCATAGACATCAAAGGGTATAATTTAAATTTGAGTTTTGAATTTTTCAAAGCACATGTACTACCTGATTTTCTTTTTAACTTACCCCCTCTGTCATCTATTATTTGAACACACGCCTTTGTTTCCAGTGGTGGCCTTTTCCTTTTAGCGATTATTATACGTTTATTAATTTCCCCATGGTGATTATCAATATTTAAGTATTATCCTTGTTCAAGGAGAAATAGTTATCCTCTGTATGGGTCTATCTTTAAACTGACCTTTAAGTTTTAGGGTAAAACTGCATTTTTTTCCCCTCAACATTCCTAAACAAGGGAGAAACTGTAATTCTTAAGTCTGCAAAT
Organism: Ophyiulus pilosus; assembly: GCA_033995625.1. Taxonomy (NCBI): domain Eukaryota; kingdom Metazoa; phylum Arthropoda; class Diplopoda; order Julida; family Julidae; genus Ophyiulus; species Ophyiulus pilosus. The sequence continues at coordinate 8,762 of JAUJYV010000121.1, forward strand.
TGTCTGAGACTTTGGGGAAGGTAACAAATAAGCCCTGATCCGGACCCTGAATTTGACTTATAGACCGTTTTACACGATCAATAACAAATCTTGGCTTACTGTCTGATCTTGGAAAAGTATGTCATGTTCACATATGAAAATGGGAAGTCGATAAATCTATTTGTACATAGTTAATGTTATTTCCTATTTATCTCAACCCTTATACTGTAGAAGGTGAAATTCGGTGTTCACTGATAATGGATGATCAGTTTTGCAATGCTTTTATCTTTATGATTCTACCTTTTTTTTTTCCTTTCTGAGGATTTAAAAAAAAAAAGTATTTTGTAATAATACTATGCCGGCGGCGGAATGTTAAAGTATGTATAGGCATTAATGCGTTTTTTGGGATCCAAAACCTCCGACTGAAACTCGAACCACACCCCTCATGTTTAAACTATGTAATTTTTAGATGGACGATGTGCAGGCTTTAAATTTACTATACCTTAAGCATTTACAGGAGATATCGAAAGTTTCCACTGGAACAGGAAAATAAAATGGTTCGTTAAATAATGTGTATTGTATAAATGTAATGTTGACATCCGTTAACACATAAGTGTTGAATAGCGTTCGAAGAATTGTTTTTCTAATTTTAACTAACTACACAATGCGTTTTGAAATACTTTGCTTAAACATCATAATTGTTGAAACATGACCAACCAGGATCTCCCCTTGTGTGCCACTTTATTATTAGAGGTCTTCTCGTCTTACACTAAGATTCTTTTTTATTTCTCCAAGCATTTAGTCTTTTATATCCGGGGGTTTATTTAATACGTAATGTCACTTCTGATGAATTTGGCACATATTGTGAAAGTAACTTGTCAAGTTTGATATTCATTATGATTTTATTGAAGTAGTTCATTGAAAGATTTGCAGAATGCACTGTACAGTTCAGAACACGTCGTTACCACTTAGTGTTCATTGTTGACATAGATGGCGCTGTTTATTCGAAATACTGCAAACCATCTTAAAAATGGTTCTGAAAATAGTTAGGAATAAAACATGTACTATAGGAAGCGGTTTAACACTGTCCTGGAACATTCAACAGGTGTCAGAAATATCCTTGGAGAGGATTATTACTGTTTTGGAATTATCTGGCAGCATTGTCAGACTCCAAATCTCTACATTAGTTCATTCATTGCTTCATCGATGGTTTCAAACTTTAGAGTATTGTAAAATTACTGGCGTTAGTGACTCTGTTACTTTTAATTATTGCACAAATAAGTTTTTTTCTCAGAAACCTGGTTTACGATATATTGAACCTTGAGTCCTATCTGTATGATATAATCTCAAATGTTTCTAAATTTTCCAGAAATGTGTGCCTCTTCCTCGATACAATGTTAGCGTTTGTTTCTACCGACCAGCTATTTGTTAGGGTTTTATCACGAAGCAAATCCAAAGAGACTTTTATTGATATGTTGTCATGAAGAAACATATTTATTAGATTAGACAGTGAGTGGAGTTAGGCCGAGCAGTCTACCTGAGGATCACTCTGGAGTGTTCGTTAGCCGGTGAAAGTAGGAAATGGCAAGGAATAGCTATAGCCATACCCTCTGGCAAAAATGTTCCCCCCTTAACAACTCGAGTAGGTCTAGGTCAGTGGCATTCTGGGGTGGTCGTCCTCTGATGGGAATACCTTTGCTCGGTTAAAACATTGGGGCTTGGGAATATTTGATTCTTGGGAATTGCCTAAGATTTAAAATGATATGGTGGTAGGGGGGTAAAGCATGTCGGCAAACTTTTTTTGTGTGTGCATGCAACGGGATTGAAGATGCAGTTTCTACTCAACCTATTAGATGTTCTGTTGGTCAATTATAATGCCTGCCTTGTAACTGGCTACAACCGCATTGTAATCCGAGTTCTTAGTTTTTATCAATAATATCGTTGAGGGAATAAGTTTCAAATAATACACCTAGTTGAAAATTTGAGATTTGTATACTTATACTATTTCATATTTGTTAGACGTAATGAGTATTATTCACATGTTTGCATCAGCAATGTACATGATTTTCAACTTTTAGAAAAATTAGAACTTCTATAGTGTAAATACACATTTTATTCACCGCGTATTCTAATTATGTTTGAATCCAATTTTCTGTTAAAACCTGCTATATTAAGAAAAGAGAAACTATACATGAAACTTGTTAGGCTAATATTTGCCACAGAAAACTACTTGGTATGTATCGGATTTCAAAAGGAACCCTCGTGTAGTTGAAAACTTTCTTGGTCTTTGACATTTGTATTGGACTCCTCATATCTTTGGTCAGTAGGACAGACACAATTTTCTTACTAATTGACAGTGACGGTCGTAAACGTGACGTTTGACCTCGCAGATTGTCCTCTCATGACAGGGGGCCGTCTTTTTTCAAAGAGCCTCAAGTCCCTTTTATCCAGCAATCTGAAAGTGTCTGGTGAATGGGGGCTTTTTCTTCCATTACAACAAATATTACCTGAAGCCTGAGTTTAAGAAATTCCTTAAGTTTTGCCATCTCTAGGTGGCCGTTCACTAGATCATTGCACCGAATGCCTACGCCCATCTCTGTTATTTGAAAAAGTTAAAAAAAAAAATTGAAGTTACTGAGGAGTTCATTGTGGTTGGCGGAAGCTTTTTTGGGAGCAAGTTCATGGCCACACTAAAGTATGAACGAGCGAGAGCACGTCCGTTTTGTTCCCATTTGATAGCGAGTGCAACATGCCAGGAATTTAAATAATTGAAAATGCGAGTAACGAGGAAAGTGATAAAATGTTAGTAAAAATGTTATGCTACTGCTCAAGCCTAGTCCTGAATTTTTCTCAGCTTATATAATTTGGGTTATAGACATAAAGGTGAAGTTAGTATATTTGTTGATGGATTTACGTGCATAATCGATTAGCGAATGATTGAATCACACTTTTTGCTAACTGCAAGAATCATATTATCAATAAATGTGAACACATGATATACACCATTAAATTAAAAAAGACTTCTGCATTCTCCACTTAGACTCATTAATTGAAAATCTTAGGTGAGACGAGACACGACTCCATAACGACACGAGTAATCCTTATCTATACATTTCTTATGAAAAGAAAATACTTGTATAGTTCCATATAAATAGTTGTTGTACTCTACAAGGAAACTATGCACCTTTAGAACAACATTTATGACCGCCAATTATTAATAATCAGTGGTGATATATATCTTGTTATTAGCGTTGTCATTGATTAATCTATGCAAAATCCATTAACAATACAGTATTAAGTATACCCTATAGTTCTTTGATTTCTTTTTTTTGATCTTTAGGCGCATCGTGATAAATTAAATTTCCGTTTAAGGCAAGTTGTTTTCCAGAGGCATTTTGGCGAAATTTTCACGTTATGGAACCCTTCTCAATAGAGTATGAATTAAAATAATTTATTTACGGTTAGCCTTGACTCGTATTTCAGGGCATCGGCCTCTTGTGCTGCTCACTCTGGCGAGCAGAGGTCATATCCCATATATAGTAAGGTCTGTTTCAATGGCTTAATTAAAATGGAATTTATATTACCATGTGCTGAATTGTAGATATGGGAGTTTTAGTATGCCAACGTCTTTATACACACCTTAACCTTAATGGCGGGAAGGGAGGAGCCACGCATTGAACTACCCAATGAACCAACTGAACGCAATGGGTGCGCATGCGTGGTTCTTCCCTTACCGCCATTAAAGTTAAGGTACATATGTATAAAGACGTTGGCATGCTAAAACTCCCTAATCTCAAACGACTGCGTAGTTATTGATTACACTAGATTGGTATCGGCTGAAATACATTAGGCATTATGGTCACAGCAGACAGTTTTCGCCAACCAACGTCTTTATACTGACCTTAACTGTAATGGCGGAGACATGGCATGAAGGGAATCAATGACGTTCAGTTAGTTCATTGGGTAGTTTAATGCAATGCTCCTCCCTTCCCACCATTACAGTTAAGGCCAGTATAAAGACGTTGGCTGACGGCAACTGTCTAATATAAAAGAAAATTCAAAACTTATGATGCTTGAATGCAATTATATGGGTAATCGTTACAAAAAAAGAAATGTAATCAATAAAATAAACAGAAGATGTGTTTATGAGGATTTGGAAGATTCAGATTAGTGTCCATATTTGACAAGCACATGTGACTATCCCGGAGCCCGCACATGATCATAACGCTAATGTCATATCAACAAGTAATACCACTTTATTGCCCGACAGCTGTCGAAGTACTAGCTGGTACTTTAATCCTCCAGTCCAATATAGAATTTCATTTTAATTTGCTCTAGTTTTGGATGAGTTTGGATCATCTTCAGATAGCGTGCACGTTAAATGACTTATTTATAACACCCCTTTAACATATTATCGTCTGTTTTAGAAATAATAGATTGAATATTACGTGCATGCTTGCATTTTATGTGCATTTGCATCAATAACTTACTAGCATTATGTTAAAAACGTCTTAGTAGAAGCAATTATTCCCAGTGTGGTCTGATATCGTTCGTCCTCTTTAAATGTTAATTTTTCTCGTCATAATAAACAGTACATTTGGCAGTGAACGTTATTGGTATACCCGGAAACAAGGAAGTAAATGTGCAACCATCCCATGCACCTGTCCTGAGGCATGCGCCATATACAAACCACTTGTCATATGCTTCCTTTCACATTTTAGTTAAACCAGACCTGTTGATTTTCTTGTAGGTATGCATTTTCAATTTGCATTTTATGCAAGAGGGTTAGTTTTGTGAAGACAATGAATCTCATAAACTTTTATTCTGATCCTTCTTTGGAATACGTTAAAAATATGCTTGATCTATTATTGCATTTCATTATATCTGAAAGTATTGTGATGAGCAGTTTGAGCATTTTGTTAATTCGTGACTGACCCAGTTTTGATGTATTGACGTATTTGTAATCCAGTTTAGTTACATGTTCGCTCTGTTATATAATCGTTTTAATGGCAACGTGATAGTATTAAAATTGCAATCAAATATTAGGACAATAATTGTTTTCAGCTTGTAGCACTATTGGCAGTGGTACTATTAACCTAAAAAGAAACAAGACCTACCAATGATACCTAATACACAATGTACTTTAATATACACGTAGTGTACGTTCGGACGTATCGCATTGAAAATCCACCCTGGACATATGTATCAACAGCCTTTAATATAAAAAATGGGTTTCAGGCTTTCCGGAATGTACTGTATAAGGTGTTGATAATACCTGTTACCTTTATAATTTAATTACGCAGAGGTAAGAACCTAATGACCCTATTTCGGCGAATGGAAATTGCGCTTTGTTCAATCTGTTTGATAGCGAGGCTTATTAAAATTAAATATGCACAATGACCTGCTTGAATAATAAACAATAGGCATGAGTGCTAAATAATTGCAATTTTAATACGCGGAACCTGTATGCTTATATTGGTCCGGTTGAAAATAATGCAGGTATGCTAATGGCTATATCAATTTGGATAGACGGAACCTGTGGCATTTGGGTTACCTCAGAAACTAGATTAATCCGAGATTTTAATTTTAATGTATTGTTACATGCTGAGGCATTCATGTAACACCCTTAGGGAGGGACTTTATATGTCAAAAGAGCCGCTGACATTTTTCATTCAATTCTTGCATGAGTGTGGACTGAAGTTAGCATATTTATGCAGGAAATATACTGGTGATTTAATTTTTTAGTTGTTACCAAGGAATGGTTTTTTCATTTAAAAGTTCTTCTTTGCTTTTTTAAAACACGCTCACTGTGATATTAAACTTTCAACAGGTATGTTTTTTAAAAAGGATGTCACGAAATTTGCAACCTGTTAGGACTAGTCTTTGATGATTTGTTCGCATGAAACATCTTGGGTCTTGAGCATCATGTGGCCAATAAGTCTACAATTATACATTTCAATTATAAGGGGTTCATCTTAGCTAAGGTTTGACAAATGTTGTGCTGTGGTTCACGTTATTTTCACATCCGATGGATTCATTATTTCCGATTTTAATCACACGACTGTTTACAAGATGTTCTATTTGAAAGATCTTGAAAAAATCTTAGGGTTTTATGTAAACTGTCAGATCTTTGACCTTTAATTCCAGTTAAACAGGACTCAAGGAATGTTTCACCCATGCTATTTGTATGGATGTTTGTAGTCTTAAGTGTATGTTAAGCTTTGTTTTTGTCCCCCTTTCCATAATTAAATAAATATCCAAAATTCCTTGCCGAGTTGTGGGTCTGTGTCCTATACAGGTAGTTTTGTAATTTTATCTTTATGAGCCATTTTATGAATACTTAAGCTAATTAATTTAAGGGCTACTGATTATGCTTCACATTTCCTATGAGTCTGCTCCTATAATGATGACCATCAAATGGGGCAGCTAAAGAGTGATGTTTACATAATCTAAGAGAGTATTTATTTTTGAAAAACAATTTGATATACGACGTTTTATGGTGGATATTTAACAAAATTAAGATTAACTTAATGTAATTACCGTACAAACAACGGTCGTTACTACCATTAAATAAATAATGAACTTAATGCACACCTGCCAAATTGGATAAGCTGACGTCGTTTTTGCTTTATATCCAATGGTGTAAATATGTTGGGTATAAGTCATCAAATAATCATGATAGCTAGGAAAAATATTTAAGGTTGTGAATAAATCTTAACATGGGAAACAAAAGAATTTGCTTTGCTTGCATTTCCTGCTTTGAAGCACCACGAACGTCGTTTTGCACGCTATTGCAATTTTCATATTTAATCGGTTTGTTCAGATTAAGGCATAAACGTTACTTGTTGACGTGCGTAGTATATAAATGTACATCAGGACTTGTTTCATTTGTCAAATTTTTATGAATTTTTTGAGATGAAATTTCGATACCATTGTTTAACGCTGGATGTTGTCCAAAAAAAATTTAGAATTTGATATGCCGGTTTACATTTGTTGACTGGTTTCTTGTTTACTCCGGAATGGTAACTAGGTGATGAAAAAATTATTGATAATTCATTTCTAGGTATATTATGCTACATTGGGGATTAAGGTTTCCTAGTAGTATATATCATGTTTATTCTAGTCCTAACCCAATTCTGTTATCATTTCAATTAAATCTAATTATGTGATTATCACTGCTGTCCCTCCTAATAAAAGCAATAGATTTAAGGGGATAATTTTCTACAGAAACTAATAGTTTACTAATATAATGCATATGTTATCCGTTAAGTTCAAAACTGTAAAAGTCCAAACAAAAACAAATTTAAGATGTAAATATTGACGTTAGTAATCTGCATTCAGGTGTTTTCAGTTCCAGTTTAAAATAGCATAATGATCGAAACTAATATCGAAAAGTGAGAATATGTGGAAAATTAATCATATTGTATTGTATTTTTTGTGACAAATAATATACCTAGTATTGACTAACAGGACAGCATGTTTGTAAAATTGTTAACAAAACTACATAAGACTTGTATAGGTCCTTGCACTGTTCAATTCCATATTATTTTAGCATTTTTTAGTTGTTGCTTTAGCTTGTTCATCAATAGTTTTTCTTAAACAACTTTGAAGTGGAGAACAAAACAATGCCGCTGTGAAATCAGCCTTTTTCTGTATTTTTATAAATATTTCACGCACTGATTCATGTTCTCCAGGTGGCATTTACATTTAGGAGTTGGTGCACAAAACCATGTGCTGAAACCTCAGGCATCATTAAACTACAATAGACAGTGGTCTGAGATTTGATCGAATTTTCAGATCTACCATATATTGTTTAATGAGGCTGAACCAAAATCCATTATCTTTAAAAGAAAAATCTGCCTGAAATTCCTTTTACATAAAAATGGATATATGGATATCTGTTAACCTATTAGAAGCAAAACATATTGACTTCCAGATGACAACACCTGTGTCAAGTAATATACTGAACAGTTTTCGTAGTTTTAGAGCTTGCTTTAATACTCCTCTTAGCCATCCTTTATTTACATACGAGAACTTTTTGAAATAACATGCAGAATTTACTGCAGCAAATCTGTTGTTCATTTTCCGCATTACATTTGAAATCGGAATGTTTTTTACAAAGAATTGAACGTTGACTGACTGAAATGATTATACACATTTTTATTAAGAAAAGTCATGATATGCATTTCTAGGGAGGTTCTTATGGTATTGTATACTATACTGTCTTTGCTACAATGGCAAGACTATTGTAAAAAGCAAATTCATAACAATGCTGCATTAGTCTTTTATTTTTTAAAAAATGTTAGCAGCATTCAGAAACGGACTAATATATCAAAGGAAAAAACCATTGAATGAAACTGCATTCCTATTTTTCTCTACGTTTTTTTTTAATATTTCAGAGTACGCAAAATATACATCAATACAGCATATAACGTCATCTGTAAAACGAATTTCTGGTTATTGATTGTTTTTATATCTTACATCCATGGATAATAATAGCTTATAATGAAAATTTTCCCATTATTTGATGCGATTTTTATGACCTGATATTCTTTCAAAATATTGCGAATTGATATTTGATTAAAATATCCATTGTATTCAATTGTGCTTCTTTCTCAGTTTATTTATTCTGTATTTTTTTTTCTTCTTTTTTCTAGCCTATGGCCGATGCTTTTAATTCCGAACCTGACTGGTCGAATCTTCTAGATAATCAACCTGTCATTTTAAATGATCGAATGATTACCGATGCTGCCCAGTCACCAAGAATTCAGTCCGAACATAGTTATTCCCTATCAGCCAGCGATGATATGCCAGGTTCACCAATGAGCATCCACATCATTGATAAATTCAAATTGGAAGATTTTGGAAAAGGTAGGAAACATTCAACTTTTTGTTGTTGTTGTTGTTATCCGTCTGTTTTACGACTGGAACCTCCACATTCAGTCATTTTATGTTAATCGCATTATATTCGTTGTCATTATTTCAATTGCTCCAGTTAATGTAATAGCACTTCCTGACGAATTTTGACTGAGTTTTCCTGTGTAATCATTACTACGTCAAAATCTCCCATCTCTTCGCCCCCCCTTTAAGAAATTTGTGGGTCTAGGTCTATGTCAATCAGATATATCTGTATAATTTGTTTTGATATTTCACGGTTGCTTGATATTTTTTTAATGCTTCACTGCAATGTAATATTGGTATCCGCTTTGGATGACTTGATTAATGATGTTTTTTTGTGGAAATGAAGGCCAACTGTATGGGACTGGTCAGGTTTTGTGTTTACCGGCTGGTAATTCGTTGACATTTATTTTTTAAGCGCGTTGTCATCGAAAATGTTTGGTTTCCTGTTCCAATTCTTCTATTGAATCGTGGCTTGACTGCATTTGCTCCAAATATCCCTATGCTCAAGTTTTAATTGACGTCACGATGCTGCAGTAACATGGGAATTATCAAAACTCTACTACAAAATTACCACACAAAAAAAAACACGAAATTTGTCAAATGTCATTTTGAGCATTGGCAGAATATTGAGTCCCACTTTAAGTGTATTGTTGGATAAAATACGATAGTTTGAACGGAAAGGGAAGTTTCATATCTGTGATGGCGAACAACCAGATTTTCAAAAATGACAATCGATGATTTCCAAATTCAGTGCTCGAGCCAATTTGGGTTAGCAATTTTTTAAAGTTTTAAATTACAGCGATTAATGTCACAGAATAGGGAAATTTAGCAAACTCCAACCGTTCATTATTACCGTTACGGAAGTGAGGAGCCACAGATTGAACTATCAATGAACTTACTGAACGTAATGAGTGTGCATGACGTTCAGTTAGTTCATTGGTAGTTCAGTCTGTGGCTCCTCCCTTTCGTAACGGTAATAATGAACGGTTGGAGTTTGCTAAATTTCCCTATTTAGGTAATAAACGACTGACTCTGTTTAAATTTATAAATCGAGTCTTAAATTTGATTTAGAATTAGATGGAATCTTGCACCCTGCCCTTATTTGAAAAATTCACAAAGTTGTGTAGCTTTGGACAGACATCTGGTTCATATAGGGTTGATATAGAGGGTACATGTTTAAAATGCGTATAAAATTGATTTTCGTGAAATGATGAATCATTTAACGCATAAGTATTTTTTAGAAGTTGTGTTCTATATATCCGAATATTCTTTGATCATAATACCCATTGTTTGGGCCTTTGTTGGCAAGCGTATGGCAGCGGCAGTAATTTGCATTATAAACAATTGTGTAATGTCATCCTGTAATTGTCAACAAATGTTGCGTATCAGCGTGTTATGTTCATTTATCATTCCCACACATTAAACTTAAGGGATAACGAATTTTCAACGTGCGTGTTATTTTTAAGCATCACTTAAGGCTTGCATTTTGCTAGACCGGTCTGGCAAGCTTTGGGATCTCCCGTAGGGTGTTCAGCAATGTCGTGTCTTATGGTCTCATTATAAGCAGTTGTTTTATGACGGATCATTTGTAACTTGGCTCATCAAACGTCCCAGTCCAGGTTTTGATGTCCTCCTTTTTTAAGCACCACCAGGTGTCAGACAGAAGTCTGAGGAAAAAATCACTGCTGGTATGACTTGTGCTTGTGAAAGACGTACGTGAGTTTTTTAACTGTCAGTAAATAGTTCATGCAACTGAAATGCTGATTAAAACTCAGTCTGCACTTTCTGGTCTGATAATCATTTAGATCATTTCTTGTGCATGCACACACGTTTTTAATTGGCTAGATACCTGTTCTGAAGCCACCTATATGTGGATGACATTGCCCCCGTTAAAAACCAAGGTGGTTTTACACATTTTTCTGGCTAACGGTAACATATATTCACCATCGCTACTAACTATAGTGTGCTACAGAGGTTATTATTCTCATAAGGTGTGCCTCCAATATTCCCAGAAGTTACCAGCACGGTTTAAGTACGAAATCAGTGACTAATTAGGATAATAACGACTTCAAATCCATAAATTGTTCGGTTACATACTTGTGGTAGTTCAATTATTATTATTAACACTTAAACTATGGGTAACTGGGAACACAAAAACTTTTCATATTTGATGTTTTGTGTAGATTTAAAATGCATTTTTTTAAAAAAATGGAAATAATTAAAAGTTTAACGCGATGATCTTTTATTTCACTTTAGATATTTTAAGTGAGTTTGTGGTGCAATAGGAAGTTTGAGCATGCCAACGTCTTTATACTTACCTTAACTTGAATGGCAGGAAGGGAAGAAGCACGCATGCGCACCCATTACGTTCAGGTAGTTCATTGGGTAGTTCAATGCGTGACTCCTCCCTTCCCGCCATTAAAGTTAAGGTAAGAATAAAGGCGTTGGTATGCTCAAACTGCCTATTGGTTTATTATTGTTGTAATCTAACAATGGCAAATTTTTTAACTTTAAATGCTGTTTTAAATTGTTATTCGCCAAAATTTATTTGTGTTTACAAAATAGCTAAATTATTTCTCTAAATTTGCACCATTTCGTGAACTACTAACGCAATTTAGTTAAGCGATTTTTTGCAAATATATTTTTTCACTTTTTCGCCAAAATTCAAATCGCTCTAATTCCGCTCAGTTCTGTGCTCTATTTAAGCAGAATAGAGTTCGTTCATCGCTGTTTTTACTGTTTTTCACTACTTAAAAGTAATCTATATAATAGATCACACTATTCGTGCCATAATAATTCGCAGTAGTAACGAGTTGCATAAAAATGTAAGTGCCTAAACTCTTATGATAATACGTTGTTATTGCATATAAATACTGTCAAATACATTAGTAAGGTATTAATTGCTCAGCATAAACCTTTAGCTTACTAGACCATGCTGCTTCTTAATTATTAGATGCTGTAAACCGTCCTTCCGTGCAAAAGTAACAACTGGAAACACATTTTTTAATTAAATTTTGGTTGCAATACAGTAATGACTTGAATAACTGTAAATATTACTTTTTAGTCCATTTTTTTTTTAAACCACCCATGGTCTGATAAGTTTGTGGGTTTACGCTGAACTTTTTTAATTGCTCAGACAACCGTGTTGATGTTCGTAACCGTAACTTGGCATCTGGCATCATTGGAACTTAGTTATGAATCACCCTGAAAAGTAGCCAAAGGAGATTTGGGCTAGGGGTTGTTGCCGTGTATGCTTGAGTACGTTTTAAAATGAAAGTTTGAATGTTTTATTCTTTGGTAATTATATTCGGCGATTAGGACAAACATCATTCTGCTAATTTCATTGTTATTATATTGGTTAAAACCGGTTTAAATAACCGATTACATGCCCATTCACCAAAAGGATTTAACATGCTCTTTACTTTTCGTCGGTGTCATGGTTGATGGATTTGCTCAACCATTAGTGAAGTTTTCATTTTTATTCAGAAAAACGAGATGGGATTTTATGATTGAATCTTAGGAAATAAGCTTGGGCGATTTTCTTTTGTCTTATTTTAGTGTCTTATATGTGCATTTTGAAAAATTATTTTCAGGATGTTGTCTTTATCGTATATTCAATAGTCATTAGTCTACAAGCTTTCCTGGCTGATATCTATGCTTCTAATATTATTTCTTTGGAAATATATTTTTTTAAAGTTGCAAGATTAAAAGTTCTGAACTTCAAATTTAGATATCTATGATTGTATTTAGCTTTGATCAAAATTGATATTCTACAGTTGCTATATTTATATTGCCTATAATTTTTAAAATTTATAATAAGTGAAAATACAAATATTACTGTACATTATAAACCGATATATATTGCATCGAATAATATTCTGCAAAACAATTCAAATTGAATACTGCAGTATAGTAGTACTGTATTTTGGCACTGCGTCTGGTACTATCGAATCACACATTTTTACAGCACAATACGAATACTGATATATTTAAAAGGTTTATTTATTAGGTTTTTATTAATTTTTTTACAAATACGAGTATGATTGAATTATGTTGTAAAATATTATTCATTGTAATTGATAAAATCATACATCAGTTTGTACATCAGATGATAAACTCATAGTTTTTCATAAAAATATTGAGGAACTCCTGAAAATGTTTCACGGAACCCAGTTTGAATACCACTTGTGTACATTGTATCAGAATTTTAACGAAATATGTCCTGCCTTATACTGTGAGTGAGATAGGCTTGTTATATTTTTTGTATCATCAACTGAAGCCAAGATAAAAAAAGCTTTTTTTGATTTCAATGATGGCCTTGCGATTGAATGTGGTAGACTTCGTATATATAAATATAGTTTTTTACCATTCTTAAGACTCATCCATTGTCAGTCACCGGTTAGTGTTATGTACGAGTTAATGACCTCCTTAATACCTGGATAATCACCTTGGCTGATTCCATATTGAAGAATGGTTGCTAACCCCTTTCGTTTTGTTCTCCTCCATTTGTATACCCACATTTTTGAGTGTTGCAGGCTGGCTCATCACATACCTTCGAAAAATAGTTCCGTCTCGGTGCATCTTATTTGACGAAATCTAGTCGAACTTGTTACGTATGGTCATGTTAAATTGAATAGAAAGTTGGTTCGTGAATTTCAATATTTTTTTCTTCTTGATTAAAGTGCATTTGACTTGAATTTTCATACAAATTAAGAAATCCTTAAGCCAACAATTACAATTAACACTCTAAAATTTTAAAAAACAACTTGTCTAATTGAATTCCAAGATGAGTGTAATGAATGTAACACATGGATGTAAATTATTAATATTGCTTTTAAGTTTATTGACTACCTCGTTTTTTGTTCTGCATGTGTTACAGGCCTATGGGGCATGAAAACTCGTTAATTTGTTGCCCAAATTTAACCGTCGTTGTCATTGTCTTGAATTGTACATCTAGTGTTGAATGAGGAAAACATGTGGGTTTATTAAAAAAAATTCTCGTACCTAAAGGATGGCTTGTTCGTGACGGATGTGCATAATGTTACAAGATGACTGACAAACTAAGACGGATTTACGAAGAACGGTCATTGATTTCATACCCTATTATGATTAGCACTATCAAAACTTTTTTATGAAGTTAAATAAGTTATCTGTGCAACATTTTACTATTTTTTTAAAATTGGAAATGCTTTTGTGAACTAGTGCTTTCACCTGTTGAATTTTTTCAAATGTCCTCCATTATTTGTCCCTTTGCCGTCTCCTGTCTGCACTCTAAATCCTGTGTTTTACCCTCACCCTGTCACCTGTTCACCCCTTCCAAATATTTTCTGTTGTCCTGTGAAAATTAGGCTGGGCGCCCAGTAAGGGCTAACTTAAGACGTTCTTCGTAACTGAGTCTATCGTCCTTTCTGTCACTTGAACTTAAGACAGTTGGCCCTGTAGACCCTCTACAGGACCAACTTGCAACCGGTTGGGCCCTTTTTAGCCTCAGTCGCCTTTGGGCCCTTAAAACCCAAACAACAACAACAACCTGTTGAATTCATTTGCATGAAATGCATAGTTCAGATTAGGATGCAATTCAAATTGCCTGAATTAATAGGGTAATTTCATTGATAGGTATCATAATACATGCCCAAAAAAAAAATTTGGAATTTTACGTGTCAAGTTCATTCAGCGAAGAACTGATTAAGTAGTTGTCATTCTTATAATGCTGACGTGATAAAATGGTTATGTGCTTCATATGCAAAACTTAAGATCAAGCACTCGTTAGGTATTCACAAAAATAACACCATGACAAACAGTTTTCGATAGCGCGGTGTGGCGAGTTTTAGATCACACTTGAGCACATGAAAATACTATACTACAAGTGTTTGTGTAAGTGGTCCTCTGCATGTCTCGCTATGGTTAACAATGGAATTCTAATAGTGGCGGGACGAATCTTTTGGACAAGTTGGTCGAATTTTGCAATTTAGTTTGAAAGCGGTTTAAAGTTCGATAATGGCATTTGTTAAAAAGGTAGAAACAATTTGAAATGTGTTCCCGGATAGACCAGGTTCTATTCAGTTTTCTAACAAATGCATCTTATCTGATGTACCTTTGCAGCCGAGAGTTCATTCCTATATCTGTTTCGTATGCGGTCAAAAACGTGTAATGTTAGAGCATGTTTTCCAATGAATGGGTTAACCCTTTCTTTGATAATACGCTTCCCTCGCATTAATCTATCTTTAAATGCCATCTTTAATATGTAGTCCTGCATCTTGCATTTCATATGCTTGCTATATAAGTGAAATGCAAACAAAAGTTTTGTTTTTTTTATTTTGAAAAAGTATACAGACACGATACCTACTTGAAGAATTTGAAATTCAAATCCGCCTGTCGGCTTATTTTGTTGTTATTGTGCAAAAAAATGTCCTGTCATTGGTGTTTGCTAATCCTAGGTATAAGAAAGCGCCATCCATTCTCCCAAAAAGAAATATTTATTTGCTTCTAAGTTTGTGTAGGTATTTGTTTACGAAATCATAAGGTCGTTATTTAGGCCACGCTCGCAAAACACGTTCAAATGTATAGTTCTATCCAAAATGTCGAACTTTTTTTTTTGTATTTTAATATTTATTTAATGTGTAGAGCTAAGTTCAGCCATGAGTAACATCCCGAACATGAAATATTTGTTTTTAATGAGTTTTCCAGGTAATTACTTGAAATTATTAGTTTATGGCCACTAATTGCTGCCTCATTTGGGGGCCATTTGAAAAATTTGGGAGTGGACTCTCTGAACCCGCCACTGGTTCGAAGTTAAGGGTTTTGTGAACCGTTATGTGGAGTACCTTTTGTTTTAAAATGTAGCCATTTTTGGCTACATTTTGGCATTAATGATATTCCCATGGACTTGACATTCTCGTTTTTCAAGTTGAACACACGACAGCCATCCGACTTTGATATTATGTCCGATTGTTTGCACGGAGGCAGGACTACCTGCATGCAGGATTGGTTAAGTAAAAAATATTTTAATGTAGTAGCCTTAAGCTAACTGTTTTACTTTTTTTTTGGCTTTCCAAGAAGAAAGAAAGGAGTTTTAAGGAATTTTTAATGACAATCCTATTGTTTATCTTCATAAAAATATTTCAAGTCATGAAAGTCAAGCTGACAAAAAAAAACCTGTCCTTTCCATGACGTCAGTTTATATTGTTTCCTCAGTTGCTATTGTAATTTTAATTTCCACCTTGAAGATCTTGTATTTTAGATAAAAGGTAAAAAAACTAAGTTTTTAAGCCAAAATATTTAAGGTAAACATGTTTTAAATAGTTCGTGTAATTAGTTAATTCTTTTCGTGGTTCTCCATTTGATAATTTGATTAATGATACTAAAAAAGCTGGATTGTCAAAACAGTAGCTATGCTCTTTTTCACTGACGTAATTGTTTAAACAGGGAAAGATTGATATGTGATGCATAATTAATCAAAATCGTATATTGATTAATTATGCATCACATGTATATTGTAAAAGTTCTGGTTTTTTGAATATTTATTCAGGTTGATTGTTTCCTTTATTTGTTGAGTTACGATTTTGCACACATTTCTGTTTTATTCTATTGAATACTTTTCAGTTGTGCACTTTCATTTTATTTAAAAATTTCTATTGTGAATCATGAATGAAGGTTCAACTGCCACTATGAAATTTATGTTGAGATAAATTGTGGGAAAGTATTCACATTATTTTCAATTTTACAAGTTGAATAGTAACTTGCTAAATACGTACGTTCGATGGCAATCAATGCTACCTATAAACCTGAATATATCTTGTATTGATAAATGAATTTTTATCTTAAAACCCCATGAATACAGGTGTCTTTATAATGAAAAATTCCTCAAACAAGATTGGCGTAATGTTCACTTATTTCCATCATTTCGTGTACTTTTGTGCGATTTTTCCCCCTTTTGTTCCATAAGTTTACCCCCCACATGTTTCAAGTTTTTTTGGAACTTCCTAAGAAAAAGGCTACCATCAACTCAGGCGTTTTTGCTATACACGATCATTTGAGACATTATTAACTTGAAATTTGTATTTTGGCTGCATTTTTTTTTTTTTTTTTTTTTTTTCCATCTTTTTTTTTTTGCACATACGGTTTACTATCTAAAAGTTTTATAAGAAAAGAGGCAGGAGTAAAAAAAACGAAAGAAAGGATGAGCAGCCACTTTAAAAAGCTCTCAGGTAAGCAGGTTAACCACCCCATGGTAGCCATTCATTGAAAAGTTCATTCCCCAATTACAAACTTGCCGGCACAACCACATTCCCCAAAGAACATTCACCTAGCTAAGGCAACTTATGCAATAAAAGCAGTCCCATGATGACGCTCGAGCGTTGGAAAAAAGGACCTCCAAAAAATTCATTACCTTCAAGGTCCGTTGCACTTGGATTTCTTTAACCCTTTCCCCCCACACGTTTGCCAATGGATTTCAACAAATTGAGAAATGTGCGTGGAAATAAGAGGGTTTCTAACCCATGGGGATAAAGAGGGTGGAAAAACCACCAAACCGAACTGCATCAGTGCTTCAATGGCCCATTCTTGATGAAGAGGGGAGGCGAGCACATTCGGATATTTTACAGTATGGAGGGCCATTAAGAAGTCGATATATCAGGCTTCTTGATGTCATTAGTATTGCAGTTTCTTCAGAAAATTGCAGCACTCTGCCTAGATGGGAAAAACAAGATTTGGCCAAAATCACAATATTTGGCCCCATGATGGTTCAAAAAGTTCAATGGAACGTCAGAAATTGGTTGCATCAATAGTTAGACGATATCTAAAAAGCTATCAAAAGATTCCACAAGTTAATCACTTGCCCATTGGCGAAGCAATTGGTGGACCAAAGTGGATATTCCAGTAGGATAATGTATTCAGTTATTTCAGGTCAATCAATAAGTGGTCACATGATGTGGTCACTGTCGAGAAGCTGAGATCTCAACATCATAGATAACGGCTATAGGTCATTTTTTCAAAATGATATTTTTTAAATATCTTTTCTGAATTTTAACAACGCCTTCAAATACATTATTTTGCACTTCTGCTACAATGCTTTCATTAGTCCAATAAAACTCATTAGTAATGTTTTCCCATTGTTTAAGTGATACATATTGTGCACTTTATGGGATTTTACACATTGATGTCTCAATGACCTTTGCTTTTAAAATTAATTTAACCATGATTTAAAATTGCATTGTAAGGAATTACAATGCTGTGATTTCAAACACAAACATTTACAAAAATCGTACTGGATAAACGCATAAAAATGGCTTTCTCTTTTTCGTAATAATTATATAGGACATAGTGTATGGCACATGTATTGCATTTGTATCACAATTGAGGGGGGGATTGTACAAGGCCAAGAATTGAACTTGAACTTTCTTGTAGGTTTAATTAGAATTAGTTTGAAGAATTCAGTATGTATTTCTTTTAAATGCCGGCACGTGAGAAAACTAGTTAGGAAAACTCATTGACAGTTGACAAGATACCATGCATGGTTATGCTGTAAGCATGGATAGGAATACTGATAGATGAAAATTCAACATTCAGTCATGTATAGTTATGCACATCCCAAAATATGAAAATGAGACAACACATGTCAAATACTAAATAAAAGCGTGTAATTAATGGTCTTCTTGTTCTTCCGGCAAATCATCAGCCGTCAGAAGAATACTAACTTTCAACATTTGTACTGCACCTGTATTTTACAATTGGGAATAATTACCTCGGTATATTTCACGAGTCAAAGCCACGTAACTGGCATGTTATTGAAAAATTGAAAGTAGCCTTGTGTGCTAAATATACAGGTTATTAACACTGGCATTTTCTAATTATAGTTTTTTTTTGTGTGTGTGTGTGCACAATTTGGTATATATTGGTGGACATTGCTTTTTTTTTGTTTCATTTTATAGAATAAATTAAATTCCTGAAAATTGTAGAAATTGATGTAACGTTTTATATCTGGTGCATCCTGTTTGGAACCACTGAGCAAAACTGCTTATTGCACAAATCTTTCGAGCGTTTCCAAATGGCTAAATGTGTAACATTCTCGGTTGTAAAACTTCTTTAAACTAAAACTTGCAAACTTTACGGTGCGTTGAATTGAAGTTAGTAAAGACAGCATTTTGTGGCCATCGTTTGCACAAGACTCCGTTCAGTTATTATTCTGAGGGCAGTTATTAAACTTAAGAGCAATTTCCATTGTACTTTTTCATTAACACATTTTGTAATCACCAATCACTGTTCTGAAAAAACATCTAATAGACACGTTTTATAAATTATATTTTAAATAAAACGGGTGCAGTCGCGGATTGATCAACGACGCCATTAACACTTTTTTATATAAATACTTTATTAATGGAACCATTCAAAAATCATATGCAACGCTATAATACTGCAACTATTCCAATTTGCATTTAGGGAATTTTAGAAATTGCATTTAATAGAATGCTGAATTTTTCTTAATGTTCAATATATATATGCTTCCATCAGCTTGTTTCCACTATCCATACGAACCACCTGTGCCCTCGAAGTACACATTCAGGATGCACATGGCCCTGGGAAAATTCGTGTATAGAACTATTACTAAAATAGGCTATCCTAGTTGAAACAACTGGCTTGCTTCATTTGTAAAGTGAACGCATATCTTGTGTACATCAGGTTCTGGCAATGTGTATTAACAAACACGTAATTAGTGAAAAGTATGCAAATGACTGGTTCATGTATCACGAAATCCGAACAGTTTTTTTCCCCCAAACTTGTTTAGATGACGTCTTCCTGAGGCTTATATGCAATTATGCAGGTGTGTAATACATGGCTGTAAACACGAATAACAAATTTATTCTTTAGACTCGAGCATTTAATTCAAGGATATAAAATTCTGAAGGTGGTACATTTGTAGTTCTGGAATAAGATTGTGGTCAAATGTAGTCTCCTAGAGCATGTAGCTTTAATTAAGTTTTAATTGCTACCTGTAGTGGCAATGCTGAAATGGATATTAAAGATGCAAATATACATGTACGATATGGTTTTTTAAAAAATTTTCCACGTTTTTGTAAAGAATTTTTGCACCTTTGATATTTTTTAGTATTTAAAAAAAATTCTATTAAGAGTTTTGCAGATATCATTGACCTGACAAACTTTAAAATGGAACATTTAATATGGCATTTACATGATTATTATAAATGTATTTAAATATAAAAAGTGTAGAGCTACAACTACATGAAATTTATTAAACACTAATTTGATTATGTGCTGGTGCACGCAGTGTAAGGGGTTAACGTCCATCACAAACATTTGTTAGTTGAAAAAAAATACTTCCTTGACGGATGGAATGTTGGAGAAGGCAAAACCGTGGCCGTTGTTTTCCAAAAAATCCTTAATAATGATGAGGACTTGAGGAAAGGAACAATCCCACATTATATATTTATATAGAGGGTGAAATGGCTAAGAAAATTGAAGGAAAATGGGTTTTAATGAAATTAACTTGTCTCCGACAATCATTATAAAGGGTTTCTTTTAATTCTCGAAATAAAATAAACACAGACTTCCATTTGTAGAGAAATTTCTTTTGAGGAAGTGTGGCTTTCACCTTGTTTGTTGGCTAATAATCTTACAGTCTTTATGTTGATTAACAGTACGTTTTCTCAGCAGTTGAAATTCCATTCGCATTTTAGCATATAATGCATTAGATTACACTTTAACAATGTTATGTATTTGCAGCATTTTCCGTAAATATCGTTGGTGCATCCAACCGTAGTGCTTTAAATCACGATAACAATGGTAACTTGTTTAAAACCAAATTTAATTGCCTATTAGTTTTATGCAGTGTCATGAGCAACTGGTCATAATACGATATTTTATCCTGTCCTTTTTTTGAAAAATTTAATTATAAAAAAAAATGTTTGCCTCCAGCATCAGGAGTCTGCTTGTACCATTGGCTCTTTGCTCGTCTCCCTTCCAAGAATTCCACTCCTATAACACTACAGTTTACTATTTCTAGTAAATTTAACTTTACTTTTTTTGTTCTAGAGGAGTGTATATAATTTTAAATGCTCTAAACTGGGATATTTCTAGAAAAAAAAATGTAAGGACGATGGACTTTTATGAACGGTTTTTTTGCCACACGTTCTCAACTGTATAATTTAAATTGTTGGATGGATGTCCATATATAAAATGCGACATTTTCAATAAAATGTCGCTTTTTTCAACTAAGGGCTTACACGTGGGTTTTGTTTGTAAAACTAGCAGCAAGGTTCGAAAACCTGCATGTCTTAACTACCGATTACGCTAATCAGAGTATGGTGCAATGCGTCAATAAAATTACAGTCAAGTGTTTCTTGACTTCCAGATTTAAATTTAATATTTTTTTTTTTGTAAAGTGGTTATTTAATATCTGAATAGGAAATTTGAACGCTAGTTATTAGCTGAATTCAATTGTATTTAGTTTTGAAACAGGTTTTATGGGAATTGCCATTGTTAAGGTTTATGGATGGCTGAATTATTCATGGCGCAGACTAGACAGTTGACCAAGTTTTAAAAGGGGAATTTAACATTTTTTTTTTTTTTTTGCTCTGAAACGCATAGTGACATCCTATGCATTTTTACACTTTGTGATACTTTGAAGAATTGCATAATTATACAATTAACTGGAATGGTTTTTTTAAAGAGTAAAGCATACTTTTCATGCAACAAAGTAACTTCGTGTTTTGTAAAACTAGGTCAGTTTATGGGGAATTATGATACCAGTTGAAATTCAAAAACACATTGTTAACAAGAGAATGAATGATATACACAGTATACCTGCTAGCTACTGTGAACCATTCAAAATGTGTTGTACATCATGTAAAACCATATTCATTTGCTGTTGTAAATTTTATTGCATCATAAATTTATATTTTTTTTAAATTTCTCTGCATTTCCGATTTTTTTATAAATTACTTATGCTTCCAGATATATTTTCGTAAATTTTCATAAAACCATACGTTAGAAATATTTGTGGCCGTGTCACTGACACAACTCTTCTCCTTTTTTCCCCCTTTATATTCTTCGTTTTTGACCAGTTAAACGATGGCCTTCACCACCAGTTTTTGTTTTAACTGACGAGTAAATTGCCAAGGGATATTTCGGTTTTTGTATTCAACTATTATAAATGTGTTAATTATTAGGTTTTTGGAACTCGTCAGTTTCTGCTCGATGAAATGTGGAAATGGTAGTTGACAGCACTGTTTGCACGCATACTACATAACATGCTCGTTTACCTGGAAGGGATTTTGGAGGGTAATACATTGCTTACAGTAAAATATATCCGGATTTAGGAAATGTACCAGTTTAAGATGCTACGTAGATTGTTTCATTACCTAATTTTTTATGTCAGTTAATAATATTCAATTCTTTTAGTTTGAAAAGTAACTTAATTTTATTATTGAAAGTTCCTGGCGTATACTACTACAAGTGCTATTCAATCTTACTTGTGAACTAAAGTGTATCCTTGAGTTATTTAAGAGTAGCAAAGTGTTAGGTTCACTGACTTTAAAATTACTTTGAGTTGTATGATTAGGTAATACGATAATTTCAAGGTTTTAATACTAGCGTGTCGTATTATAGCCGTGAATGCATTAAAGTCTAATAATTGGGATAGTGGTCAAGTGAAAAAGTACAAGGGCATTCGATGATTGATTTGATCTCTGATTTTAAAGTTTAAGGTTAAAGGTCGTCACTTTTTTTTGTTCCCTCACGCATTGTGTTCTTTCTATACGTAATAATTACGAGTTTATTTTCATAAAAAAATTCCATTCATAAATTTGTATAAAAGTTTTTCTTATGAGGTCTAAGGTGATGATATATGTATATGATATATTTATATATATATATAGCAATAGGCCTATTGTGGGATGCAAATTAATTCTTGCTTAGTTTACTTTAAAGGTCAAGATCACCGTATTAAATTCACTAGAAGTTCAAAATCAAGGCAAGAATTCTCAAATTTATATACGCAGGATGCCTCAAACGCCTGCTGACAATTCACTCAAAAAAACACTTTTTTTAAGGTTTGGCATCTTTCCTCACCACAGACCATTAAAACCGCACCTTTTTTTCAAATGCTCATACCCTTGTTTTTTATTCGGTTTTTTTTTCTTGTTGAATTAAGAAGTAGACTCCTGAAATGTGTGCGAAGTAGTGGTGGCTTATGTTGAATCGTTTGCCAAAAGCCACATTGGTAATATATACACTTTACATACTGTGTGGAAGAAAAAATGACATTACAAATACCTGAGTTATGCTTTTACTATTTCTGGTGTCAACACCCTTTGAATGTACCTTAAAGTGGCGTTGGGAGAATCCAAAGAATTCAAAATGGCCGACTAAGGAGTGAATCTAATGTGTGTGTGTGTTGGCAATTAATTAATAAGATTGGAAGGAGGAAAGGGGTTTGAAAAAATTGTTACTTCAATATGCTTTGTCAAACAATTTTTATGACTGTCGGGTTGTATATTCTAAATTTTAACTTTCTAAAAGCTCATCAGCTGTAATGTAAATTTGAGTGGAAAACTGCAATATAAAGGTTGTATGTCTTCCAAACAATTGACGGTTCGACTTACTTGTACAGATACCATAATTAAGAATTAAGGACAATGCAGATATGCCTATTGCATCCTAAAAAGTTTATATATTCACATTAGTAATTTGCTGCAGCTTTATATGGATTTGGTTATAAATATCCTTTAACCCTTTTTTACCGATAATGAATTAAAAGTTACTGTACTCCTTAAATTTGCTTTGTGGCAGTTGATGTTAAAACTGTTTACGCCTTTCATGGAAGTACGTGTATATGGAACTTATAAATTGAATATTTGATTAGTGATGTGGAAATAATAAAAATCGAGGCTGGCTTCCTTTTAAAAATGTCTATAAAAAAACAAATAATGTTACCTTCCTCCTTCATTATGTCAACTAATTTACGCAAACCGCTCTTGTGGTTGCAATGTTTCATAAGAAAAACATTTCGTGGTAAAAAAAAACTGCTCAGATGTGTGGTCAAATTGAGCACCTGCCGTAAAAGTAACTTTTTTAGCCATTGACCCTTTCAGTTATTTGGCCTTAGTACTTACTACACGATTGTTACTTGGTAAAAACGTGTTGAAGTTGAGGCCGTTTCCTTTATAAAAACAAAGTTTGTGCATTCGTGCTAGTTAAAAGGTGTACTTTTAATGAGCCAAAAAGTTGAGAATTTTTGACTGGCTTGATTTATTTGCGACGATTAATGCCCTTTTTTAATACATATGTACTTTAAATTAATATTACACGTGTTTCCGTACATGTATAATGAACCGAGTGTCTACTTCCATTCAATTTACAAAATGCAATTTGCAGGGTATTCTGAAACTTGCAATTTTGTACCCTCATGGCATAATTGAAAATTTTAAAGCACGCTTTTCAATTGTGAAATTGCCTGCGCATGAATTTGTGCGTCCTCATAGTTTCTTAATCGACTATGAAAGAAAATACTTTATTATTAATATCTGGTATTACATTTGAAAATTATGTCACGAGGGTGTGGTTCTTTTCTAAAGTGTCAATGATACTGAAAAATGTTAGAAGAAAATTGCGAAATCCAAAGAGGTGTATATGACCAGGAAGTTTAGTTTCGTAGGCGTTTTGGTATTGCAAGGATAATACAAAAATTGAATAAGCGCTTAAATAACTATCAAACACGCAACCTTTCCTTGGGAATTTGATGCACCGTTATTTTGCAATTTTTGTTACATCGATTAGTATTTTTTTTTAAACTTTGAGGTGACGTCCATGTAGCAAAATAGAGGCCTCGAAACTGGATTCACTTTTTTATGTTAGTTGAAGGCCAAGCTATATTTCCTGGTATTAAGGAAAGTTAGCGACGGTACCATTTGCTTGAAATTAGCACCGTACTTAAATTTTTAATTATATGCAGTCTGCATGCAAGGATGGAAAAACATTAAGACGGTTTTAAAATTGATCGAGTATGTTTTGACTGCATGTAATGGGTCCACCATTTTTCATGGCCTTAGTAAATCCAGGGAACGTGCTAGCCAGTTTCCGCAAAGAAGAAGGATAATATACAAAAATGATACAATGTTAGTGGAAGGCACGAATTTGCCCTCTGATGAATGATGGCCAGCGTTTTTTTTTTTGCCCCCACTTTAGTTATGCATCATGATGTGTACTTCGTTTTATGGACTTGTACTTATGAATCAAATTACATTTTTTCCCCTCATCGCTAATGTGCGAACATGGATCGTATTTTAGGGTAGTTAATGATTCTTCCTGCACTGCAAACGTTATACTCAAGCAGTCAGTATGCTACAAATTTGATTGTTAGTTCCCGAAATATAATCTTTATAATTTATTGGTTCGAACGTCCGACATCCTGTTCACCATCAGCTACAGTATTGTAATCACGGCTGGGTGCAGTTTTCAAGCAACTTAACAATGTATTTTAAGCCATGTTTTTTTTAAATTCTAGATTTGGAATCTGAATGCTTCCCTGCCATTCCCATGAACACATCATGTTCCAGCAGTTCAGTTGATGTACAAGTGAAACAAGAGCCATTATCAGCGCCCAGTTCACCACAGCCAATGCTTTCATCGTGCTCGTCTCCATTTTCCGACATTGGTTCAAATCATCAGTTTTTCAGCGGTAACGACAGCGAGTGTGGTCATTCCATCAGCAACCATGGTCAGCATCCTCACACACTTTTAAAACCGCCAACCATCGTATTAGCCACCAAACCATCCTTGAAAAACAGCCGACAGGTGTTTTCCAAAGTAAAAGTGGAAAATGCGCTCTCAGGTGGGTAAACTGTGTGGTGTCAAAGGTTTTGCTGTTTTTTAGTTGGAAACATTTTGATGTTGTGTCTTATCAGTCATCTTACTGCATTTTTTTTTTAACTGCAACATTTTTGTACGTGACCTACGTACGTGTTAAGAACTTGGAACTTCAGGGTATGATGTTTCAGAAAGTCGCAATGACTCCAGAAAAAGGAAACTAGTCTTGTATGTGACTGAAATGAAATTAAATTCAAAGTAATAAATAAGGGATACAAAGAACCAGGCGATAAGTTCTATCAGCACTTTTATATAAAAATAGAAGTATAAAATCCATGGCAGTTGTGGCATTTTTAAAATGTATGTCCCAGTATTGATTTACTTGTCGTTTCCTCCTTTAAATATCTTTATTGACGTAATTTCTAGTACAGGTAGCTGTGTTGTATACAGCAGACGTTTTGACTACTTATGCTGTATTTCCCTAAATTTGAATATCAAAGAATCCATGTTTTTTGGAAGTTCCTTCCTTGAAGGTGTCAATGAGGATTAGCGTTTGCATATTGCTTCTGAATCTTTTATAGCTTCCATACGTTAGTTAATTTGCTTAACCCATTTTATCATTGATTTTTTTATTCATTTCCTACTGTTGTGGAAATGGGAACACCTTAGAAATGACCATGGCCTGCCTGTACATCATTTTTTACGAAACTGCTGTCATTGCCTGGTTCGGTTTGCCTACTAGAAATAGAGGCATGAGCTGTATTGACCCATGCATACATGCTAATGTCATATATTGATATTTAACATTAAAGGACTTTTGGTACAATTAAAGGCATCCGGTGTTCCGCATACTTGGTTGTGGCATTGCCTTCACGATAGGATAATTGCCTGTTTCGCTGTAGCTACTGTCAAATACCAGGGTGTTTTTTTCAGATTTGGTTGGGGATTTTGAATTAATCATGAATGCTGATGAACAGCTTTCTCCCCCCATTTAACTGCATCTTAAAAGTCTTGAGAAATCGATCGATGGCTGCTTGGGAACGCAATGGTCGCGTTTGATAAAATGTGGGTCGACTAATTGTTTGTGATAGTTACCAAGTTACAAACTAAATGGGGAAATTGCATTGCCTTCAGGTATTGACGCGAGGGCGCAGACTAATACTGTATGGCGCTGCCTGTAATTGGGCCAAATGCTACACACGTGTGCAAAGGATATTGCACGTTTTCCAGTTTAATACCTTTTTCTATTTTGTGCAGGTCATTGAGATGTCCATCAGTTAAAATTGCGCATATTTTAATTTCCTTTTCAATCACCGATGTAATTAATTTGTTAAACCTTTTATTGCCTGCAGCAATGGGCATTTAGATTTTGGTGCACTTCTCGATGAATATGAACCGTAATTTATTAAGTTTCTGTTTGTTATGGCAAGCAATCTTGCTAATGTCTGACTTGTGTCTGGAGTTGTACATCACAGTCAGTCACTTGCTATAATGTTGTGTGCGTGAGAATAAGCTAGGTCAAGAAGATCTTCATTTAAATAAGTTTAATGATTGTACGCTGACAGCCATGACCACAGTCACCCGTTACTTGCCAATCCAGGCCACCTCTTTAACATTCCATTTAGCAGTCGTGAATCTTTCAGACTGATAACAGAATAACAGGATCAATGTGTTTTATCCGGTTTTCTACTCACTTTTGGGTTTTCACGCTCCAGTATTTTATGATGTGCCACGATCTTACTGAAAATCACGAATGTGAGCATTTTTATGAGTAACAACGAGATATACTTAAAAAATCTCCCAAAATAGAGCATGCCCTTGGGCTTGATTAATTTAAGTCTTGAGTGGAACCAAAATCGTGTGTAAATGCTGTATACATATGCTAATCAACATTAGACATAGTCGAACGCCTAACTCTCATGTAGCCATGGCCTGTGGCCCATAAAGCGGATAAATAGTATACATTTGTGGTGAGTTAATGGATGAACATTTAGAAAAATAAATATAAATTTATACTTTGCCAAACAAAATCTAGTAATTTATATAAGCCAAATACAGTGTTTGTTTGAGCTAATTTACCCGTTTTTCATTAAGGCCGTATTTAATCCTTAGGTGCATCATTGTTAAGTAATAACGAGTTGATATATAATTTCATTGTTCATGCGTTATGCTCAAGGAAATGTAACATATTTTATAACTTAAACGTATTGGGAACAGAAGGTTTAACATGCCTGAACAAAACCATATTTATTCACCCAAAGCTTGGATTAAATTTTATACATTTTGTTATTTTTGGCTAGCAAGCCTAGGCTAAAAACTAGGTGAAAGAGTCAAGGTTTCTAACGTAAAGCAACTTGTTAATTGCCATCAATATTTGATTGACTTATGTTGTATTTACAAGTTTTTATTTTTAGGACAGCTCAGTCTTAAAAGACTCGCGCGTTATTGACAAACTAGTCAAAATCCAATCGTAAATTCCTTAGATTTGGTTAATGATTCTTCTGTTTTTTGAGCTTAGATAATGAAACATAAGTGGAAAATAATGTTGTGAAATGCTTCTACAATCTACACTATCTGTCTTGTGTTTACGAATTTTCCATGACTTGAACCGCCACAAGTTAACCAAGATAAGGGTAGCGAACGACGTTGGAAAATATAAATGTTTGAATTATCTACAAAAAATATTCGTTAAAGATTAAATGCCCATTTAGTGGTATTTTATATCAATTATTAGTGTTAGGTTTGTGACATTTTAAAAAGCCTACTGTATGTTGTTGAATAATCATTAAGATGGCTTTGATGCTATGCTTATTTAATGTACTGCGATTTAATAAAGACTTCTTGTCATAGTAGATTTCAGTATCTGATATGTTTGAATTTGATTCAATTGCTTCATTAACCCGTTGCACATTTTGTCTGTTGCAGGCTTCTCTTTACCCCCAACACCACCATCCAGCAATAGCAGTGACAGTGAAGGCAGCTTAAGTCCTGTGTATTCACAGCAGCCATCTAGTCCTCCCAGTCTCTTATCTTGTCCATCTACATCCAGGAAGCATGGGACGCAATCACGAATGGTAGCATCGCCTGGATCAAGCTTATTTTCCAATGGAATTAGTTCATCATCATCCTCATCATCATCACCTAAACATTCTAACAACACTCCTCTCATAAGCAGCCAACCAGTAAGCTCGTTTTCCAAGTTGTAAAATAATCAGCCCATCTTTTAGACTTCATCGGATGTGGGGAAACAATGATTTTAAACTCTGCATCCTGTTTCGTAACTTTTGTATGAAAATGTCGAAAGTTTTAATGTGTGTAAAACTAAAACAAATAATTCTGAAGTTGAATTTAATTTAAAGCATGACATGTAATGCATGACAAGATGTCAAACTGTTGACAAGATGCATACATTTGGAAATTGAAGCAAAACTATTATTACCACTGTTACTTCTCTAAAATTGTATGATTCATTTTTTTTTATCAATGTAGTACAAAAAATATTTTTGAACCTAAAAATAGTTTTGCAATATTTTTTGAAGGTGGAATGCTTTAATATCATCATGAAATTTAGGGATGGTGAAAACAAACGTTTTAATAACCTTAAAAAACTGAATCTTTTTTTCTTCTTCTAAATAAATAATATTCCCAGTTTGGTATAAATGCAATTTTTGAAACTTTGCTGAAAGGGTTCATAATTTATTGTTTTTCATATAACTGCTTAGTTTTTATAACATATTTTTATATGCGTTCTCATCAAGCTTTGTTTTGATACTTTTATAGAAAGGAGCAACAGGTGTGCTAAACTTAACTGAAGAAGAAAAACGCACGTTGTTAGCAGAGGGATATCCCATTCCAACGCGGTTGCCTCTTACGAAAGCTGAGGAAAAATCCCTGAAAAAAATTAGGCGGAAAATCAAAAACAAGGTAGATTTTTACGATGCAAGAAGTTGTGCACGTGATCTGACCGTGAACAACTCTTAAGAATCAGCGGTATTTTTAACCTCACTTAGATATCTGCACAAGAAAGTAGAAGGAAAAAGAAGGAGTACATGGATGCTCTGGAAAAAAAGTAAGTTTTATTGGAGGTGAGGACATTGTAATGACTGTAATAGAATTTGAACTTCATTAAGTTTGCTTTTGTTCCCCTTTTGCAGAGTGGAAAATTTAGCGCACGAAAATAATGAATACCAGAGAAGACTGGATTCTTTAGAGTGCAATAACAAGTAAGAGAGCTTTGTATTTTTATCTTTTTTGTGGTACATTTTGAAGGTTTTTAATAATTCAACGTTACAAACTTGAATCTGTAATATTTGTGTTATAAATTTGATTGCATCAATGTTCAAAAGTGTTAGTTCACGTTTCATAATCACGTGCTTTTCGAAAATTGTCAATATCCCAAATAAATAAAACACTGCAATACAATGTTTGCAGAAAGGTAAAAATCGATAAGTTTTTTGCAATGATGGCCATTGGATCGAAATGTTTATTTAAAAGGGCAAATTAAATATTAAGCATTGCTGTAAGTAGATCGTAAGATTTAATGGGAGTTACCAGTCTTCCTCTTTTCGTTTTATGGCACTAGATCACCTACTGCATTTTTGTGCACATGTAGTCTGTTTTCTTGCTAGTGTTCCAAGTTGTTTTTTCCAGGGCAACCATGAATGCCCAGCAGCATCCATTGTATATTGACAGATTCATCAACTTCGTTATTGAAAAATGTTACCTTTTTCACATTTGAATTGGGAAAAACCTGTGTGCCAGTTGTGCTCACGTTGTTATGTATGGTGTCATTTGGCACTTGGGCGAATAATATGGTCCATATCTTTTTAATATATTCTGTCTTGTTTATTTGCAGATCCTTGTTGTCACAGCTGCACAAGCTACAGGGGATGCTAGGAGAACTGCCAAACAAAATGTCTCGAACAGTATGTACCCAGACCTCCACTCCTTTTATGGTAACTATTTTTTTGAAATTTATTGCCACGCTGCCATATTTAACATGAATGGCGCAAAACCTTTTTTTTAAATTGTTGCACTTTCTACTGTAGTCAAGTCAGCAAAACATTTTAGCTTGTTTAGTGCGTTACGACTTATTTTATTTGTTAAACAATTTTTGCAAATACAACACATTAGGCAATTGCAGGTTCAAAATTTGCAACGAGCTTACAGTTATGGAAAGTTTTATGAGCTTGGGGTACACAATTTTGAGTTTTTGGAATGGGAATTGTAACTTCCATTCAATTATTTTTGAAACATTTCTTTGTTGAAAAATAGCGAAAAGGAAAAGATTTACCAAAATTGTCCTTCCACTGTATTCTCAACGAATCGTTAATGCAAAAATGTTAGTACACGGTATACTTTCTCAAAAGGAGACACTTGTTTCATTATCATTGTCATTAACGGAATATTTGATAATATGATATTCGTCAAACCATGCTTTTTAGTATTTAGTTATACATCAATTATAGTTTTACTTTGCCATAAATATGTATGTTTAATGAGCTTATTCATAGATTATTTTATTTTAGTATTTGCATGTTGATTCTTGATTAAGTTGCTTTTGTTGTATTTATTTTTCAATTTTATTTTTAATTCGCTGCCATCCTAATTTGCTTGCCTTGTTTGCATCGTTGCAGCCAAAGCGAGTAAGCCCAAAGTCGGGGAAGTCATGATGTAGTAACACTGAAATCCCAAGTGGAATTTGTCGCAAGTGGGCATGCCTTAAGGGTGCGTTTTTATATTATTTTAAGTTTTATTTGGCAAGCATGAGGACAATCTCTTTTTATGAATGATTGCATTTTATCGCTTTGGGCCCCTCTTATATTATAGTTATTTTAATAAAAATGCATTCAATCTTTGTCTTCTAAAATAGTTTGCGATTATGAGTGATTCTCGTCCAAATTTCTTTTAAAATTGCATTGTTTTTGGGTAGCTTTTACAGTTTAAAATTTACTTTGCATAAATGTGTTTTTCTTGAAATTAATAAATTAGGTGACAGTCATTACGTTTGTTAACTAAAGCCTTATCTAATAATAAAATGTGTTTTCCACGATTTACCAATTTTTAAATTAATATAAACTCTGTATAATCTGAATAATGCAACACTAAGCATGAACTGAAGAACTGTGATGCAAAAATATATTTGTCTTGGAAATTTAATTTTGAATCTCTTTTATTTACAGGTGCTTCTCCTGTTCTTTGTCCTTTGCCTGGGATCCTGGGGTCCTCTCGCCTCTAACTCTTTCTCACTGCCTAGTCTTCCCACGTTCCTTTCGGGCTAAGCCCACGAGAAGCACTCGATGCCCATCATGTATCCAAATTCTGACTTGGGTTCCAAACCTTATTTCACTCCAAACAGTGAGTATATTCTAAATTCCTTTTTATATTTTAGTAATTCGTTAAAGCAATTGATGAATCTATTTTCAATATTGCATATCGACATTATTTATCCAATGCAATGAAAATATCTTTTTGTTAATTTTCTTTTTCAGCACATACTCGTAACCTTCGCAGCATTGCAGATGAACGTCCCTTTTATGTTGATCATAACTCACTAGAGCATTTATTCTTATATATTATCGCGACCATTTCGATGTGAAACATCCTGAGCAACGTCTGCAAGCTGAAAATTCAGCGTAAATAATCTGGAATTGTCAACATTCTTCAAGTTTTGTTAATTCCAGTTTTACTCGTGTAGTAAAACAAAACCCCGTGATTACATAATTGTATGTAAGTAACTTGTTTATAGGACGGAAAATTGGGTTTGATTTCAGGGTAAAATAATTGAATTGCTAATTATGTGCCTGCTTTTGGTTCCTTTTTTATGGGATATTCTATTTTTTTCATTGTTTAAACTTAGCATTTTTGTTATGAAATCTGGAACTTCGGAGTCATTCCACTTATCAGCTAGTGATATCGTTTAAGTACCAACGCTTGGCTAAATCCATAAATCAGTTTTGAGTCTTCAACAACGAAAGCAAAAGGTGACTTGAATTTTGCTCATTTTAAACCTAGAGGTAGCTTATCATATTCTGTTAGTAACCAGATGTGCCTTTGCTTGAATGAAAGCAGCTCTCAAAATAGAAGAATATTTGCCAGTTTTTATTTTTACTACCCGGGCTAATTTTAAAACTTGCTTGTTGGCTTGTTGTAATGTCTTTTTCTGGTGAGAGAAATTTGCCATCTTCTGCAAATTGCATACAATGATATCATGCAAATTTTCTGAACAGTTTTATTAAAAGGCAGAGAATGTTGCTGTTATTTTACAATAGTAATTTTTTATTTGAGTCTCCACGTTTAACTGATTTATCTCTAAATTTTAAATGTCACTGCTTATTTAAAAATTAGGGTAAGAACCCATTTATCTATTTTAAAATACCGTTTATTTGAAATGGTATAAGCAGATGAGTTTTCTGACAGGTAAAACATTCCATGTGGGGATTACACTGAACCTGAAGACATTACATGGAAGCTTGTAAATATTTAGTAAATGTACTGAGCAAAGATCATGCCTAAACAAAGATATTTACTTCTCCAATTACCTTTACAGGTAGTTTAATCTTTTGTTGTTGCTTTATCTGCATGATATGTGACATCTTAGACAATAGAAACTGTAAGTTAAATCAATATCTTATTTCTCCAGAAACATTTGATGAGTCTTTGTTGCATTGTTTGGTGAGGTACGTCCTGGTTAAAGAATATAATTGGCTTATTCCACACAAACAAGATTTTCTTAAATTTCGTTTTGGGGAACGGTCTTCTAGACTGCTTTAGTGAATATAGCATATTTCATTCTATTTTGGTTCACCTTAAAATGCTGCTAGGCTACAATTATTGGTGTATACATTTTTGTACTTAATGTACAAAACATTCATATAAAATAATCTAGAGAAATTTTTTAATAAGAAAAGAAAAAAACCTGCAAACTATTTTTATATACTTCATATTTTCCTAATTCACTCAAAATGCATTCTTGTATTTTTTATTTGTACAATTATTATTCCTTACTCGACATTCAAAGTTGCTACATTGGTTCACAGATGTCAATCATCACATACATTTTAATATGTGGAGAACATTTTTAAATCTATTTATTTGTCGATGGATTCGTTAGTTTCATTCATTACCAACCATTTCAAATTTTACCTCACAGATACATTTTTGAGTAATTATCATTACAAATATACAAATTCTATCATTTGCCAAATATTATACCTCAAGTATTGTTAAGTATTTTACCTCATAAAAAGCCCTAAGGACCAGTGATAACTAAGTGCCTTTAAAGTTATGTGCTTCCCACTTTCACTAACAGTGATACTTATCAAAGTTGAGTAATTTTAAGTCTAATTTTTTATTAGAACTAATAACAAATATTGAAATCTTTCGAATTCCATCAAAATTTCCATCTTTAAGTACTTAGTAAGCATTTTGAATATCGTTACTATGATACACTCATCATTTGTCATTAGGGTAATGTAAAATACTTTTGAGGTCATTTGACATTTTACGATTAACTCTAGTTATTTGAAACAAAATAGTGAACTATTATCTGGGTTATATTTCTACTAATTTTAAGCCCATGTTTATTGATTTAAAAATGAAGTAAAATTTCTCCATGTTTAACTCCAATGCAAACGGAAATTCAAATAGTGCATGATAGAATCCTCCTGTGTTTGACTTTGTTGCATGTTGACATTTTACCATTATACGAAATGGAAAATTGAATTTCAATACATATATTTTGATAAATCAAATACGACCATGATTCTCTAGTAAAACTAGGATTTATGACAAATTATATATATATTTTTGCTTTTAAAATCGATATCCACATAGCAATTTTGCTTTTATTGCATGTGTGAAACCTAATAGTGCAATTTGAATAATGTAGTTAGGTGTGCTTCTTGTCTCAGATTGAATTTGCTATACAGCAAACTTCCTATTAAACAAATCATTCCTGTAATTAAAATTTTATTTGACGATTGACATTCGTGGCCCCTGCCATAGTACCTGCACAAATGGACGTTATAAGAATGCGAAGCATTCACCCTTTATATTATTTCGGTGATTGTTTGTTAATCGATTCCTGGATATGATTGCTTGAATTCCAGCTTACTTGCACTAGGCTAGTTTTCATTCTTCTGTAAATAATTATCACAATTTTCTGTTCACTAGTTCACCAGTCTAAATCTATGCTACTTGCATGTAGTTATTGACCGCCATGCCATATTTTATTTAAACGTTCATTAATCCGAACCCATATAACTGCATCTCTTATCTATGGATTTTATGCACAAATTCACCTGTCGCCATCTTGCTTCTATGATAGATCTATTAACTGGGATTAATTATGATTTTGTACTAGCATTTTTTAGAGTTGTTTGCTCAAATTTATCTCATTTCTTAATTATTCTAGCTTACATATTTTCTAAATTAGTTTATTTGTAAAATTCTTTAAAAATTCTATTCTTTAAAATACTAATTTTGCCCAGAACGTTTAAAAGCAAGATGGCGTCTGAAGTGTTCTTAAAATGCATACACTGTTAAATTTTATTTTTTCTGGATATAATACTCCAAAATTGATTCTTTCATTCAGCGGTATATTGTCAGTGCTCCTATCTTTTCAGAAAAAATTGCATCTGACATGTTTTTTTAAAAATTCCTTTTTAGTTTGTAATCGCTCAGATATCACTTTGTACATTATATTATTCAAGTTCCACTGCAAAAGGACGCAGTGCCATACTTGCCTATGCATTCATAAAACCCACATCATTTGGAAGGCATTTGTCATAAACAAATATATACCGAATTAGGGATTGCAGATTATGTACCAGATTCTTTTTTTTAATTATTTTTATCAGGTAGTGATCAATTCTGCATCGCCAGGCAATCGTAAGAAAACTATTATAATATATTATTAAAAATGGAATATTTTATTTTGTATTGGTTCATCAAATACTACATTAGGTTTTTTATAAGAGTGATAAAATGGGTTAAATTATTGTAGAAAGTTTCATTCATTTTATGTACAGATTTTAATGTTTTCATGAATTTTCGTTTTGCTTTTACTCGATGTTGTCTTTACTTGTGGGGTCGTTTGTCACAAGCACCGCTTTGGCTTCAATTGGTTTATTCTATCCATATATTTCCACTGGGCAATGTTTTTTAGGGCAAGTCGAAACTGGCAATTTTTCAAATTATCAACCTTTTTATTATTATGTAAGAGAACATGTGCATCATTTTCTTTTCATAAGATACGATTCAAGAAAATTAGGGTATTTATCCTATTCATGCAAAAGGCGGAGCTAATTTGTGATTCTTAATGCATTCATTTCCTCTTTAAAATTGTAATCATTTTGGTTAAGCTCTTTGTGGAGTTGTTAAAATTCTGTTGTGAATTTCTCAAGATCTTATACGTGCATAGATTGGCATAGTTGTTTTGTGTTTAAATGAAATTAATTTCAGTCTATGACGGAATCTAAATTAGGAATTTGCCATATGTTGGAACCAATGAGATATAAAGTAGTATTGCAGATCATGAAACTTATGCTTTTTTGATGAATGGAAGCTACCAGAATAAATTCACATGACATCATGCTCTTTTTCAATTTTATATCTCGTTAGTTGGAACCCAGCCTTCTTGGAGTTTCTTTTATAATTGCCTACTTTGTGTGTTTATTATTTTTTTTGTACACATGAAATTGTGTTGTTGTATTAACCCACCTATCATTTTTTCTTCCATCATTTACATCTTATTTACGTGTTTTTTAGGGATTTCGCATTAATTAATTGGCTATTCGTTCAGATATGCAATTTTTGAACTGCTGCATGATTTTATGTTGAAGATGATTGTTTTTCAAGCGTCCTATCACCTGGTAAAATCAGACAATTCGCTTTGAAACTCATGATTATTTGCAATTTGCCTTGAAATCATTGACATGCAAGTTTTTATTTGTATAAATTATTGCCTTTCATGACGTTTAATTATGCTCTGTTTTGCTGTTTAGACTGTTTCAAGTGATGTGAACCATGTACACATTGGCGAGAAGGAATCAAACTGTTATTGATAACATTTGTTCCATATTTGTGGGATTAAAATGTGCAATGAAATTATTTCATTATTACTTCATTTATTTTAATTTGTAATGATATATGTGTTGTGAATTTTAAAGGTTGTCGGAAACATGATTTTCTTTTTGTTTACACTTTACTTTCTAGTAACGTCGTTTCAATGAAAAGATGTAAATGTAAAACATGTTTCTTAGGATGGATTACGACATTGTGACGCATGAATTTCAAGTGAATGCGTTTGTATGCATATCTTATCTACAAACGCGTACAATGACGATATTGTGGCACGGAATGATAGTGTCTTTTTAACAAATAACAAAAGTAATTTCCTTAAAATGCCAAAAAAAAATTAGTTTTAAATTATAATATATTCGTAGTTTTAATATGTATTTATTTTTGCTGAAAGTTGTAAAACATAACCAAAACTTGTTGTATGGTTTATTATTTATCACGCAATTATTCCATATTAACATTACAAAGGATTTTCTTTTGATTAGGGCATTTTAAAGTAATACAACTGAGTGAGTCTTGTATTATTCCAGTTTGCCTGCTTTATTTCTCTCTACATGTCTAGTTATATCCGTGACATAGATTGCCAACTTATTCTTGACAGTCCTTGTGTTGAACTTTATTCAAGGAAAACAAGACGCATACAATGTAATTTTTCATTAGAGGATAAAGCATCCGGAGTCTTATTAGAACTTTACTATATAGTTGCCCACGGACAATTGTGCACAAGTTTACTGATAAATGTAGTACAACAAAACACAGGAAACAAATATTTTAAAGAAAAGATTGGAAAGAAATTTTAAATATTAGCATTTCTGAATGTTGTTTTGCAAAACATATAGTTCAGTGGTATTCAAAAATCGTATGAATATCTAGTCTGTTCTATAGAAATAGGCAATTTGATAGTGTTTTTTTTTTTAGAACAGTGGTTAATATGGAGCCATAAAGTTTATTTAGTACTGCTGACTTCAGTACTCAATTTTGGTTGTTTTAAGCTGAAGAAGTAGTGTCATGTGAAATTTTGTTTTATAATCTACAGTAAAATTTGTTGCATTTAATTACTAAAAAAACAGTGTACAGATGATATGCATGTGGGGCTCGCCCACTAACAATTGGACTTTTTTGGTGTTTTTTATTGGTTTGTATGTAGAAGTTGAAAGAACTGATGAAGAAGGAAGATGGAAAAGACTACTGTCGTGGCCAGTTTTTAGAGGAAATATCCCTGCATTTGCTTGAAAAAACTGTGTAAAACCACAGCCAAGATGTTGAGGTTAGCAAACCTAAGTCAGGAATCGAATTTATATACAAAATAATTTTTAAAACAACATTATATATGCATAATGCAAAATTTGAAGGGGCAACAAATTGTCATACACCCTGTATAACACTCATTTGGTAAAGAGTTTTTGTGGCACCCAACAGTGTTTATCGTTTGTAACCAAAGGCGGCGCCACCATCGTTTTGCCTTGAAGGCTTCAAGGGGTTTTGCTCATTTGCTGTTGACGTCTGCTCGTCCGTGGTGTTGCGTGAGCTTCGAAAACGACAATGTGTACATTTCAATCAATGTTTCAAAGCGGATAAAAAAAAAACCTCAATGCCTGTAGTGTTTAAGGCGTGCATTTGACGTTTGCTCGTGGTAAGTGCAATTCAGTAACAGTTGTTTTACGGGAATCGAGGAATGCAAAGCGGTATTGCATGTTCGAAAAAAAGCGGTCCTACGAACAAATTGCAAGTAAACAGAATACGGTGATAAATCTTTATTTTTCTGTGCTCTGCATCCGATATAAATGAGATCTATGAATTGGGATCGCATAACTGATGATCAGTGCTACCAAATGATCGAGCCCTTTAAATAATCATAACTTTGTCGCTCCGTCATTCATCTTTTCATTCAGACTTGTTAAGCCTAAGAGCCACACACACACTTTTCATAGGGCACACCTAGATGATTTTCGTAAGGCATGTAACGTCATTCTAGTGCTAATGAACTTTGACACGTATATTCGAGTACAAATTATAGAGTGCGTTAGTCAAAATGAATTTTTCCGTCGCCAATACGTGTTCTTTGCTGTTGGCATTTTTTGCCGCAAAATTTCTATGGAATCCGTCTCTCAGCTGTTTCCTGGTGCTCGGTCTCAATGCACTCGTTTTGATCGGAGTTCGATATCTAAACAACGGGATTTCGCAACTTTCTAGGTTGGTTCTTTTAATTTCCAATTATATCTACACCTAAGAGTGAAATTTTAATATCTAGAATGTAAATTTAACGCACTATTACTACTGCATGTCTTGAACCGACTTAGTATAGTTCAGGTCAGTGGCCGGTTACATGACCGTAACGCTAACGGATATAATTCTAAGAATATATTGTCCACGTTTGCGTGTTTTAATGCACGTCAATGAAATTTAATTAACCGACATATTACTTTTAAATTGCTTAGCTAGAACATCGATCAATTCATTGAACGGGTACTTCCATTTTTCCTGGAGCTAGGTTTCTGGCCTTGCCCTTTGAGTTATACACGTCCAAGAATTAACTTGCTTACTATCACCCAAGCTTTTATTTGATTTTTTTTTTGTTTTGACCATTATTCTGTCAGACAGGTAATTCATAAAAAAACACTTCTTCCATTATTGCCCTCTTATCCCTCATGGCTCATGTGCGGTTAAATAAGCCAGGCAAAAACTATAACTTTGACCTTAAATCTGTAAAGGCGCGTCATGGACTTCGAATAAGGGTAGTAAGTTTTTATGGCATTTTTTTATTTCATGGTAATGGCTACAACATGGTACATTCATATTTCAAGGTTTCAATACCCACGTGATTTCTACAACCAATGAAATAACAATGGTCAGATATAAACGACAGACAGTATATTCCCTGTTTAAACGTTTTTTTATCCTTTATAGAGTATTTGAATTAACAGCCTTTCTTTTTGAGACAAGACTACCTGAAATTGTAAATAACGAAGGTATAAAACAATCGTTGAAGGTCAACCACTTCTTCCTGATCAATATTACAGCTTCTGAAAGCTGCCCTAAAAGCCATTAATCATATAAGAGTATAATTAAAAACAGGAAACTGTAATAGGGCTGGCTACTTCATGTCAGAATTTAATCCCAGATAGATGGAATGGATGCTGTCAATTTAACGGGATGACTTTGCTATATATTTTAGATGCTATATGTTATGATACAAATTGGTATTTGCTCAGATTTTCATGCCATATAACCTTCTGATTGAAATAGCTAAGTATATTAACCTTAAGTACAGAAATGACTTCCGTATCGTTAAATTGAGATAAAAATTCTGTCTCATGTATTTTGCTCTCATGACTAATGTACAATGAATCAAAAGCCACGTGATGCTGTCCATGACATAACTGCCTTTCAGTGTAACAGGTCCGTAGGGTAACAGAACCAATTTTCTCCTGATGTTTTTATTATATGATCGTAAAGTGAACATTATTTATTGATATCTTTCCGAGAATTGCTTAAATATTGTATTCCAGAGATAACCACTGTGTTGTCACCAAGAATTCCAGAGGTAATAATAGCTGTTAACATATTTTGAGTCAATTTTAGATACCTTACATTTCCATTAATTGGTCAGCAAATTTTTTGTTTTTGCAAATTTGAAAACAATCTTTAAAAATTTTCAAAAAAAAATTACTAAATTTAAACAAATTGGTGTTAATCAATTTAATTAATATACTTGAAAATACAGTATAATGTTACAATACTTGACCAGTTCTGCCAATTTTTGTATTTCCATTTTTGCTAGTCAGGCCACTATAGGTTATTTTCACCTGTTCTATTAGCTATAGATACATCTGTATAACCTTGTGTGCAGTTTTGTTTTTTTAGAATAACTTATTTGAAACATGATTGATTTAGCAGGCTTGCAATACAGAATCTTGTCAAGGCAGGATCAAAATGTAGCTCGATGTTGTACAATTATTCTGCATCTTTTAGATCTCTTGTATGTACCTGAGCAACCGTTCAATTGAACTTGAAGTGTCGCCTGGCAGCCATGTTTTGAAATAATCATTCATCCAATGGACTGCTTGTAATTGGAATTAAGTTTAACGTAGTATATTCCATCATAACTATACTCAAAGCACTTCTTTGAAACACCAGTGTCAGTTGTACTCATTTTTGCATGAAATTAGACTGGTTCTAAGAAAAATGAAGATTCACTCATGACGTTCAGTGACTTCATGACTATCCTCCAAGAATGGCAGTGGGAAATATCAAAGTTTTCCACTTTAATTTCTTAAACTATCCTGTGTTCACTCATTCTCACTCCACTTTAAGTAAAGTCCATCGCATGACTTACAATTTGTTTAAACCATCTCACTTATTTTTGGAATTTGATTCACATCCGATTTGTGCAAAGATCTGATGATCGAATTTTGCGACTTATAATAATTAATAAGCATTTCTTTTGCCAATTTGTAATTTATGCCGTGTAACACGTGATTTTCGCATCGGTTAAACGTTCGATCAGCTGGTTATTACAATAAATTGATATTTCATGTTGGGAACATCAGAGATGCAATTTAATTGGCCCAGCAGTGTTTCAAAGGCAACTAGGTTTCATTTGTCGGTATCGTACCATAGCTATTTTTATGTATTTAGTGATGTCACGTTCACCACTCGTCTGTTGCCTATTGATAACTTGGCACGGTTAAGAAAGTGCTCAAAACCTTATCACGTTCTCTACCGTCTGATCATTTGAGATTTTCTTCAAAATTCTCGAGTGACGGGACGTTATCACGTGGTCAGCATGCTAGCTAGTGGCCATGCGTCCAAGAGAGAAGACCTTCGCCCTGCTTGATCTCATGTGCCTATAATTTCGTTTATAACTTGGTGATTTTGCCTCGGAAGGTTATATTTCTGCCTTCCTTGGGAAAAAGAATAGCGACGTTGGCTCCATTTTGAGGTAATTTTGATGTATTTTTTCAATCTTTTTATTAGTTACATGAAGCTTCAGTCTTCAATTTTATATAGCCTTTATGTATGATTTAGTGCAACTACCGGTAATTTGATTATTAGATGCTTTATTAGATGTTTGAACTGTAAAATTTATATTAACTCGTGTGGAGCTATACACGAATGCCCACACACAGGGGCACCTAATTTGAGTTTGCTATAATTTTTTTAGATGTATAAAAAATATACATTTACTCGTATATTTAACAATACAATAAAAAATTGAAATAATCCCTTTGGAATTTTTTTGTTGAAACCTCATTGCTTATGAACCCCTAGAGCAGCGATATCTAGGGGTAATATAAAGGTCATTATCCCCTATTATAATGGCACATATTGCAATACATTTTGTAATAATGGAAAGTACATTTTTCCAGCGGTAGCTTAATGTTTTATCAAGCAACAAAGTATTAAAGTTGGAATTCATAAAATTCCTTTCTGTCGATACGCGTTCCTTTAAAGAAGAATGTGGATTTAAGTAGTCATGTGAATGATATTAGTTTGTATGAGCACTTTCTCATTGAACTCGTGTACTCGTGTATTGCATGAGTACGGTATATCCGGATATACCCCCAAAAAACAATGGATGTTTCACTTCTGTTACAATTCAAGAAAACTTGTGTGAACACTTGTAGGTGTCAATAGTAGACAGTTTTATTTTCTTTATATTTGCATATTTATCACCTGTGGCAATGTGTGATTGATATATTGTTAGACGTTGCTGACCCAGCAGAGTAACTATATATTTATTGCCTTTGATTTGAATCAAGTTTTGTGAATATGTACCAAATGAATCCCCTATATATGTGGAATTCATTAGAGAGTTTGAGCAAGCCAACGTTAACGAGAAACAACGCTGGCGGCCCGTAATGGCATTGGAATGCCATGCTTCGCATAGGGTAGTCCTTGACGTTCCGGGCCGCCAGCGCTGTTTCTCGTTATCGTTACCGTTATGGTTTCGTTAACGTTGGTTGGCTCAAACTCTATTGTTAAGATGTCAATTTCATATAATGTGCAGATAATTTGATTAAAGTAATTTGGGGGGTTCATATCCCTGATTAATGTTGATGATATTAGATTCGTGAAGGTTATAATTCCAGTAGATAAGGTCTAGCCTGAACAATATATGAATACTATATTAACGACTATAAATTTAAAGTTTGATAGATGTTTACTTTTAAATATTTTTTTTATTCAAAAATGTTCGTCCTTTCTGAGCTGGTGCAACGTATCGCACTACGTGGCAAGCAAGTCTGGTAAATGACAAAAAATAATTGTTTGGGCTTTATGAAAAACAAATTGTACAATTAAAACGATGTATCAACACGGAATGTATACCGTGACACAACTGTATTTAATCAATCAAGGAAAATAAAATATTATTCCATGAATGACGTTTGCAGGGCCATCGTAACCACGTCATTCACGTACATTTGCTATAAACACTTGGAAATTATTAAACAGTTGGCATATATTATTATTTTGGTTGGTGTGCTTCTGGACATAGTCTGGCAGGATGGCACCTATAATGTATACTCTCATTGTATTAAGCAACTTTGAAAGCAGACTTTCCGTTTGATTGCAACTATTGCACACACGTGGATTCGTGAATTACAGAATAATGTAGTTTATATTTTTATTTCTCACATTTTTACTTAGTATGTTCGTTGGCATTCTGACAATTTCGAAAAGTAACGGTTCTTAAATACTTTTGCAACTAGCTGAAAATATATTTTTGATGCTTTTTTTTCTAGGCTTAGGAGAATGAGTGACACTCAAGAAGGTGCAATGGAGCAAAGTGATGCTTCTGTACCAGACAGTGCATCGGACAGTTTTTCGAAATGTAGTACTTCAGCGTCGGAAAATGGTCATCTTATCAACGGATTAGAGTAAGTACTAACATACAGTGTATTTTGGCGCAATTTAAAGCCAAACTTCCCTTTTTAAAAAAAAAAAAAAACCAATTAAAATGGATAGTGTGGAATGTTGATGAACTATAATCATTCTCGTCCTACATTCCTTATTTTTTGTGTTTCAATATCTGCAATTAACAGTAAGCAGACATGCATAAATTTGACCTTTTAAAAAAATACATACATGTATGCAAATCTCGTTA
This sequence comes from Ophyiulus pilosus, assembly GCA_033995625.1. Lineage (NCBI taxonomy): Eukaryota > Metazoa > Arthropoda > Diplopoda > Julida > Julidae > Ophyiulus > Ophyiulus pilosus. The sequence goes on from JAUJYV010000121.1 coordinate 52,653, forward strand.
CTATATTTGTACATAAGATTAACTTTTGCATTTTATTTGACTTTTTAAAAAAATACATGTACGCAAATCTTGTTACTATATTTGTACATAAGATTAACTTTTGCATTTTATTTGACTTTATCTAGGAATAGTCAAGAACATCATGTTTCTTTTGCCTTGGACGATGAGGAAATATCATCCTCAGTTTCTTCGATTGAGGATCTTGGTTGTGACATTTTTCCTATTTCGAAGATGAGCACCAAGGATAAACGGCGAATGCTAAGGTAGGACAATTTGGTGTAAATGTACAATAATTCCTTAATTGTATATATTTTTAAATAAGTCGTACGCTTAATATTGCTAGCAAACATGACATAATTTATCGAGGAATATTCGTGGGAAACATAATCGTCGTTTAATATCCTGCAAAGTATTTTAATTCAATTTGGGTCACATTTAATATTTTTATGAGTATTTCGCTGGGAGAAATGTATAACTATACTCCTCAAATTCCTCTTAAAGGTTGGTGACTGCAGGCCAATTATACTGCGGTTAGATTCTAAAACGTTCAGGTTTTTGTTCATTGTTGAGACTGCATTGAATTAGCTGATGTAAACAAAACAGCGGTTAATATTCATACGAAGGAGCAGCAGCTACTAGCAATTAATGTATAGTGGACCTTTGCACGGTGACATTGAAATTTCAAAATTATATTATTGAAATTAATAATACCCATATTAGAAGTTGTGAAAACTGTTTTCTCAACCACTTGCTAAACCAAAAAACAAATTATCTGGGGTGCATCAATCCTACCGATTGACGTAAATTCCACCAGAAGTAAGACGTTTTGTATAGTAATAAACAATTTGGTCAGGGTTCAAGTCTAATTTTATTGGAATAGTGACCAGACATAAACACGTCTGTTAGAAACATATAGTTTAAAGACTTAATCGTTATTCCATGATTTTTCTTCCACCTAAAGCACTGTGAAAGCTAAAGTAACAACTAAATTATTAAAATCCCTCTTCAAACCTTTTTTTGAAAGGCAGTGCAGCTAATTTAATTTGTTAAACCAGGGAGCAGTATTATTATTTCGAAAGTAATGTCAAAGTTTAAAATAAAACATGTTTAAATGTATTAGTTTTCAGACATACTTTTTTACTGATAACCCTGCATGTGTTGCGTCAGAAAAGACGTCACTATGAGCTACGACTTGAACAGTTTTGGTTTTTTGTAAGTTATTATGTTAGAAATACTCTTTTATAGCCAGATAATAAAATCATTGAGCGAAGCGACAATTGCCCGTATACTCACGTAATCCGCAGTGGACCGCAATTTTATCACTTGAGGTCCATTCAGTAAAGGTAAAAAACTCCGTGGATCAATGAATGGAAGTGCCATTTGATGTTTCTATCCGTACCAAAGACGGTGATCATGACCATAGACCGGTATTTTTCGGATAACTTCTGAAAGATAAAAAAAAATTCTCTTGATGTAATTTTATTTTAGCGTCATATTTAGTGCGCCCTAGAAATTGCAAACTTGGTTAGTGTGTCGTGAGTTTAAAAACACTACCATGGAACATATGCATATTGCTGTTTGGGACATACAAGTAATTAGGCCCCCTTCACAATTACCAAATATTTTTTCCCCAACTTTTTTCAACATCAAAAAGTAAGCAAGTTTTTGCATAATTAGGCCACTTATAAGATGACTTTTGACTTCCCGCTGTGCACCTACGAACCTTAATAAGGGTAATTTTGAAGGGTAATTTTATGCATTTAAGATTACATAAAGGTGGTTTGACATACTAAATAGTACATCTTCATTTGTATTAAAGAAACTAACAATTTCTTAATGGAACCTTAATTTACTAAGACATCACAATTGTGTAGTTTGGTTTTTTTTTCTTTTTTTACTTACCTGTGAGATGATAAGTAAGCAAAAAATAATTGCCCAAAGGTGAATGATCCAATTATCAAATCTCACTATACATCTTGAACTTCTTTGTTGGGGTTATCAGAAAGGTGCCAGGAGATGACAACAGCTCAATTTGCAGTTGTTTAACGCATAACACATTCCAACAGCAGATTTTCGTGAATGTTGCTTGTCTGAATGTTATGCTCGAAATGGTCCTTTTTCACCTAGTTTTGGTCCAATTGTTTGTGCACCATGAGGTGTACATGTAACACATGAGGTTATTGCTATATTATCTGCTCACCTTTGGTCTTCATTTTCGTCTTAATAGCCGTAAACATTATCAGAAGCTGGATTACTGTACTTTAGGAACTACCCTAAGACACAAAGTATCTCTAAAGCATATGTGACTAAGTTGAAACCTTTGGACTTGTTTCCGACAACATGTTCTATCAGTATCTTGCGATCTGTTTTTTGAACGATACTTTTCCTTAACGTTGTGTCTAGCCTCCGATCATGGAAAAAACTTATCAGTTTATTTAATTTGATTTTTTTTTATTATCCATTTTTTGGCAATTCAGGAACGCCGCCTATAATCTTTACCTTCATGGCGTGTTTTTTTTTTCAAAATGTACATTGAAAACAAGCATGCCTGTTAGCGAAATAGGATTCTCGCAATTCTGACTGCCTCCTAGAATTGGCTCACACGTTGCTCTTGGCATCGTTTGTTTTCTGACGTCAGATAGCGTGTGCATCACGCCATTGGGTGTGACGTCCGAATAGCATGCTCAGTTATGTGATGGAAATTATTAATATATCATTACGATGACGGATTTAAGTGGACCCTTTGAAGCAGAATTGCCTCTACATAAGGTGAGCAGTTAGCTCAGGTATTTGCATTTCCATAACTAGTAGCTGGGAGGTGTAATTATGCGATAGAAAAGATTAAAACCCTGGAGTTAGAAAAGCCAGTTTTTTAACTCGTCAACATGCACTGTAGGGCACTTTGAACAGCTGAAAGCTGCTCTGAATTTTGGCTAGAATCCATGTCTATTCAGGCATTGAAGTACATGATCTGGTAATTGTTTACCCTCGATTCATACTAGCACCTTAGTAGTATATCCATTGTGACGTGGAACAACAATGACTTCAATACCAGAAGTTGAAATTCAGAATTTTTTAAGTGGTGGGAATTATTTCAAAACAAAACATTTTAATTAAGAGGCTGACGATTGAAAATCTTTAAGTTCCCAAGTTTCAAAAGCTATATCCCAAGGTATTAAAGTTCCAGCATTAAAATCTCATTTGACCTGCTTGTCAATAAAATTGATTAAAGCTCATTTCACTCATATTGAATCATTTTTTCGTAATGTCGGTAATGGTTTTTCTAACCTATTATTAATGTGGTGGTGAAACTATATTGTACAAACATTTTTATGTAATATTTAGTGCAAATGCCATCCGTTTTTACTTCGTTTTGTCCTAATTTTTTTCTCATCATGCCCTGAAAATGTCTACTGATGTACTTAACCTAGAAAAGAAAGGGTTGTGATCTGCACATTATCGAGAAGGAAAACAATATACTGTTGCCGATTGCGACTAAATGTCATAAGAAATCTAGATCGAAAACATCTTTATCACGTTTTAGTAACAAGAGTCGCGTTATAAAAAATAATGGCTTCTATTAAATAATATGTCGTGAAAGGAAAGCCATAAAATCTTTTGACCAAAATTTCGACATGCCGTAATAGTCCCTGTGGGTCGAACTTCAATAAAAGAGATATTCACAAGCAATAATTTTTAATTTGTGGGATCCAGCATCTGGCAACTTCAAAACTTGTACTTGTTGTTACGGTGTACGTTTTATTCGATATTCAGTCGTGTGCCCTTAAATACACATGGCATAGTTTTTTGCACTCAAAATGGGACGAGGCTTAAACCATATGGTTCACCATATGCCATTTTATATCAATAACATCCCCATTGATTAGTCTGAATGACAGCACCTTGCCATTGCTATGGTACCAGTCACTCGCCATTAGTAACCTTGGTTGCATCAATGGCGTGATTGCTGTCCTTTTGAAAAATACTGTTGCGGCCTTGGAAGTGCTTATAGGACATTTCCTGGGCGCATTGAATGCATCAAATAGTTATACTTAAACTGTGCAATATAAAAGTTTTATTTGCTAGAGCAAATGACTTTGATTTGACGAAAATGGTTATAATTTCCCTCTTTTGGATTAATGATGGTATTTTACCACATCCAATTTTATTGCAATTGGGAAGATAGGAACGCGTTTAACGTTCAAAAAGATTGCAAAAGCATCTTTAAGATGGTAGGTCACATTGCCATTCAACTCGACTCTCCAAAGTGACGATTGGGGGACTATAATATACTTCACTACAAAAATGATACTTTATAAAAAGTCTTTTTGGCCTCGTTTAGAATAATTACTCTTCAGATAAGGCATTTAGTGACCATTCAATTGGTATTAAAAGTAAAATAAAATATTTATGGTGACGTTATGGCCTTGACAGGTCATTATAGCTGCACGAGCCCTAACAGGAATTTTTTTGTGCGATATGCGAATGCTGACTTTTGCTCCAGACAGCTACTTTCAATTGCAAGTACCTCTGTCTGGGGAAAGCATTGTAAAGGATTTGTTTTTCACTTAATATTCTAACGTGGGAATAATGAATTTCGTCATTACTGGCGTGAGGATATATTTTATTTAAAATTTGAAACGTCAAAGAATAGCAAAGTAGGGAATGTTCAATACAACAATCAATGGTATAATTTTGTTGTCTGAAACTAAACATGTTGTGATTTATTATTTTCACCGGTCTTCAGTAGACTTCAGTTAGTCATTGGTTTTAGACTTTGGGAGTTGATTTTAAACAAAACTTCTGGAAAGTGTAAATTGAAACACGTTTTAGTCACCAGCTGTACTAACTATACTGTGAACGTCATTGATATAGGTCACATATGCTAAACCAGAAACCAGGTGTATTATTTATTAAATTGTCCTCACAAAAACCTCTATTTTACGTCGATGGTTGATCGCATATTAGTCTTTTAATTAAAACAAATTGTATTCATATTTGAGGATCTCGAAGGAGAACTAAGTGACGTAATTGTTATTAAGTACGCCAATATACAAACTAGACACGATGCAAAAAATGTACGCGACATGACTGGAATTAATTTGTCGCTGGTGAGATTTGTGCTGACTTCTTAAACACTCCATGACGTGATTTAGCAATAATAGATATAGCATTGCTTAATTCTGCAAAATATTAAAGTTAGTATAAAGTAGTTGTATAATCTATTCATGCATCGTTGCCCTGTACAATACATACTTAAACACAACATGATCTGGTGAAAAATAGGTCGTGCAATAAAATGCAGTACTGATAGTGACTAGAAAAATATGTTGTTTTTAAAAAAAATGATTAGTATAGTATTCTGTACTTGTATAAGTAATCCGAATAACTTCCGTATCTGCTCTGCTAACATCCCAGGTCTTGTATGAAGTAATCTTTAAGAATTGTATAAAGTGTTAATCTCATGGGTTGTGGCAATAACGCTTATGTAATAACTACTTCAAAATTGAATATTCCTGCTACTGTACGTTTTATAATTGAGAACTTTTGTCATGGAAGTTTTGTTTACAATTTTTCCTTGTAGAACCTTGTTTTTTCTAAAAGAGTATTGAGTGAGGTTTTTCACATCTAGAAGGCTACATCATCATTATTTATGATTTTATGTTTGAGTAGAACATGCCATACAAGGACAAGGTAAATGGGAGGAGAATCGGCTTATTATCAGCTTGAATAGTGAATACGCTGATTAAAGGGCTTTTGTCATAATGGTAAAAAGCGAGTTTAGCACACCTGTTCACACACTGATTGCACGTACATTATTGTTGTGCTGGACTGGCTGATGATTCCCTCGTAAATTCGCTACCCCTTTACTTTTGGAATACGTTACCTGTGCTGAAAGTGTTTCTTGGAGATTAATCTATCAAACAACTGAAACATGTCTGCTACAAATAGTCCAGATATTTTTGTTACCGATTTCTCGGAAATGAGGAGTACCAGCTGTGAAAACCTTACTGGGACTACTATTTCAATACGACAATTTTACAGAATGCCAAGACCGCGTTCTACTGCTAATTTAAATGAAAATGACAGAATGTTTTTATTTCCATCAGATGCGGAAACTGTGCTAAGGTACATTAACACATTTTATCGTTATTTTTTTTTAAAAAAAAGAAACTTAATAATATACTACGCATTGTTTAGAAGTTTAGGCGCTTAGGTATAATCCCTCCTTTAATCATCACATCTAAAAGACCAGATGTTTAGTAGCCCATTCCACTAAGATTTCATATTTATAAACCATTCCATAAAGATATGAGATCCATAAATTTGAAATTTCTAAAAAAGATATGAATCAGAACGTGTATTATGCAATGCATAACATTTGGTTTAAAGTCAATAATGAAGCGTCATTTTCATTAGTTTTTGCAATCAATTCTAAGCATGCTTCTTGTGGCCATTTTAATTCTAGAATTGGTCTTGATATTTATTATTATGCAACTTTATTTTTGCAATTTTCTGCATATCTTTATGTTGAGCATTTAAGAGTAGTTAAATCAAGGTTTATAGACCTATTAACCTAATCGAACTTGCATTTCATGTATTCCCAAAACACTCGTTTTCCTTCAATTTCTAAATAAATTTTCAAATTGGCATTTCGTTACTCTGAAGTTTCACTTATCTAAAATAACCTCTTTCAAAATATTTCATTAATAGGTGATGTTTTATAAAAAAAAACCACCTTATTTGATATTATTTAGTTTAAAGACACTATCCCCCAAATACGTTGGAGCTGGTTTGTGATGTTCCCAAACTTTTCATAATGTTTTACCCAATAAGTATGTGAAAATTTATTCATTTGTCCAAATAACGAGTGTACTTGAAAAGGATTTGCGAAGTCATGTAGACAAGTGTATGAAAAAATAGTCATTCAGACATCAAAGAGATGACGTCTCTACTGCACTCCCATTTATTGCAAAATTTCAAGACCTACTTTTCTTTTTTCATTACACTGGGAAGAGATAAAGATTTTATTTCAAATTACATTTCTAATGGACTACAAAAGCGATTGTATTTAGCAACACAGTCATGATAATTTTCATATATAGTTTATTGCGTAATTTAACATTGAAGTTTGAAACCCCCCAACATTCTATAAATGAAAACATGGTGGAGTTTCATTAATGAAGTAATATCTACATTTTTATTATTAATGATAATTATGAAATTCGAATTTTCAAAGTAATTTTGAATAATAAAAAAAATTATTAAGTTATCCAGAACTTAGGATTTGTCACGTGTAATCCATCATAAATATTTGGTCTGTTTTACATAGGCAATGTGTCAATCAATTGTTTGTTTTAGTTAAATCCGCCAAACAATAAATTAGCATCTTATCTAATTACTAATTTTTATTACTTCCAAATCTTACGAATAAATGAGGTTGCACCTATAAAAGTAACCTTTGGAAGTAGAGCTTAATTTCTAAATTTGATATGCTTCATACGTCTATCGTAATGAAATGATTTCTTTGAATTGTTTAAATGATAGAAATAAGTTTGATGTTGTCAGTATACATGAGGTTTGTTGTTTATCTAGAATATAGGTAGGTTAAAAATCACAGCCCTCATTCTTTAAAACCCTCTTGATTTTTTTCTCTGGGCAGCTCTTAGGAATGTTGCTGACCTCTAAGTCTGTGACCGTCGTAACTATTGCGTGTGGCGTTTTCATTGTGATCCACAAGTTCACTGGCGTAAACACTAACGGTGCATTTCATTCTGGATTTGCTAGAATGTAGCCTATTTATCCAAATTTCTCCAACAAATTTAGGCCATCGAAATCACGGAAACTAACTTTTAAGGCTCAGACTTATTAGCAATCTTTGTTGGTCTAACTTTCTGCAGAAAAAGTTCTAGATTTGCAACGCATATAGCATGTAAGCATTAAAAAAAGTATTTTTGCTGAAAGTCACTTTATCAACTATTGTGAAGTTTTTCACCAAAGAAAATGTGCTCATTTTTCAGGTAAATTTAATACGCCATTATTTGTTTTGTTTTGAATTTGCATTAAAATAGTCAAGCGTTTTGTTTTGAATGGTGAACGTTAATATTGTCTTGCACATTACATGCAATTACCTACGATTTTTTTGTTAATTGTTGGCGGTTGACTTCATATAAACTATTATTAGCCTATGAAATCCACTTGGAGAGTTATTCTTGAAAAGGATGTTTTTACTAAATGGAGCATGCAAATTAAGCACAAACTGGCCAAGTTAGTTATTTGTGCCACATTCCATATCAATAAATCAACTGTTATTTAAATAAACCTTTCTAAGTAGCAGACTTGCATTTCAACTGAAGTGATGTTGTGCAATATAGCATCTTTGATTTATTTTGCCTTAAAATTAGCTTATAGGGCCTTTCCATGTCATCGAAATTTGGCCAGGTACTGGAAACGGTTTCTTCCTTCACATCATTACCATGCAAATGTTAAAAGGGATCTTTGGGTTTTTTCAGTGCTCATGTAAAAGAGGAGTTATTTAAAATTGTGAATTTCGTTTTATGTTGCAGACCTAGCATGTCCACTGGGACCTTGATGCATCAGCAAAGGCTAGGAGAACAAAAAGACTTCACTGTTGCTACTCCCGAAGAATTTGTACATAGATTTGGTGGACGATTAGTTATTAACAAGGTAAACAAAATATATATTTTTGTAATATATGACAATATTTTTGCAATTATTCTATTTTTATATGTAAAATTTACTCCATTGGAAAAAGTGTCCATGGTTATTTTAGTAGCGCTGATACTCATGCAAATTAATATGCATTCACTTCCAGGTACTGATATCCAACAATGGTATTGCAGCCGTTAAATGTATGCGGTCCATCCGTCGTTGGGCATATGAAATGTTCAAAAATGAAAAAGCTGTTAAATTTGTTGTTATGGTTACCCCAGAAGACCTGAAAGCCAATGCCGGTGCGATTCTCTCATTTATAAATGCCAAAAATTAAGATGAATTTGTTGCTAATTCGAATGTTTTCATATCTGCTTTTTTCCAGAATATATCAAAATGGCTGACCATTATGTCCCTGTTCCGGGTGGAGCAAATAACAACAACTATGCTAACGTTGAGCTTATTTTGGATATTGCGAGGAGGATGCAAGTACAGGTAAGACATTGGCCCACAAAATAATTTTCATAGAATATATATTATATTAGTTTTTTATGAATGTAAATTTCTTTAGGCTGTTTGGGCTGGATGGGGCCATGCTTCAGAAAATCCAAAGTTGCCTGAACTTCTTCATAAACACAAAATCGCGTTTATCGGTATTTAATGTTTTTCTTTATTTTCACTTTTACTTGGTTTTAAATACTAAAAATGCCCTGTCTTGATTATTTAATAGGTCCTCCAGAGAAGGCGATGTGGGCTTTGGGAGATAAAATTGCTTCTTCGATTGTAGCTCAGACTGCCAACATACCTACTCTGCCATGGAGTGGTTCAGGTAAAATACAAAATCATGCTCTTAAATTTTACCTTAAAATGTTAGAATATAGTTGTTGTAATTAACGTTTTATTTGGACGTAGGACTTAAGGCCCAGTGGAATGAAAAAGAAACTAGAAGTAGGAATAGATTAAAAATTAGTGATGAATTGTACAAAAAGGGATGCATCGAAAGTGTTGAAGAGGGAATGCAAGTAAGCTGTCTTAAATAATGTTTTCCTTATTTCAAATTTGTATTATAATATATTAAAGCAAGAATTTATCTATAAGTCTGCTCAGAAAATTGGATATCCTGTGATGATCAAGGCTTCTGAGGGCGGTGGAGGAAAGGGCATAAGAAAGGTGGAAAACCCTGATGATTTTCCCAACCTTTATCGACAAGTAAGATTTCTTTTACTTTTTCACAATGTTTTCTTTGAAATTCCGTTTCCGAGTGCGGAAGGTTTCAAGAATTTTGATTGCGGAATGTTAATATTTTTAATTGATCTAGGTACAAACAGAAGTTCCTGGTTCGCCTATATTTGTAATGAAACTGGCAACATGCGCGAGACATCTCGAAGTACAACTCTTGGCGGATCAGTATGGAAATGCGATCTCTTTGTTTGGCAGAGACTGTTCTATTCAACGGCGACATCAAAAAATCATCGAAGAAGCTCCTTGCGTCATAGCAAACCAAGACATTTTTGAGGAGATGGAAAAGGTTCGTGTTCTCGCAACTTTAGTTTTCTCGCCCATGTTTTATCGTAAAACACCACTAATGGATGCTTTCTTATTAGGCGGCTGTGAGGCTAGCAAAAATGGTTGGTTATGTTAGTGCTGGCACTGTGGAATACCTGTACAGCGAAAGTGGTGAATTCAGTTTTTTGGAATTAAATCCAAGGCTTCAGGTAAAAACTTTGCATACATTTTCTGCAAACTCGCCATTTTTATTGTACGTGTTTTGTAATAAAATTGTCAAATTTAATGCAGGTTGAGCATCCTTGTACAGAAATGATTGCCGATGTTAATTTACCAGCTGCACAACTCCAAATTGCCATGGGCATTCCTTTGTATCGCATCAAAGATATCAGACTTTTGTACGGGGAATCTCCTTGGTCCGATAGCGTTATTGATTTCGACAGCCCGAAACACAAACCCCATCCTTGGGGACACGTAATCGCTGCCCGAATAACTAGTGAAAATCCTGATGAAGGTGAGTGATCCACTGTCACGTCAGAATTTTGTGTAAATATTTAGATGATGTTTAGCAATTTTTCCTATTTTTGTTTGGTTCAGGTTTCAAACCCAGTGCAGGAACAGTGCAAGAATTAAACTTTCGCAGCAGCAAAAATGTCTGGGGCTATTTCAGCGTGGGTGCTTCTGGGGGGCTTCACGAGTTTGCAGATTCGCAGTTTGGTCATTGCTTTTCGTGGGGAGAAGATCGGGAAGAATCACGAGAGTAAGGAGAAGAAATATAAAAATTACGTTTGTCTTTTTTAACGACGATTTTCTCAACTTTGACCCCATTTGTGCCTAGGAATCTTGTTATTGCCTTGAAGGAGTTATCGATCCGTGGTGATTTTCGCACTACTGTGGAATATTTGATAACGCTTTTGGAAACTGATAGCTTCCAAGAAAACAACATTGACACGGCTTGGTTGGATCTTTTAATTTCCGAAAGAATACAGGTAATCATTTATTTCTAATGTGCAGTTTGCAGATTTTGGTTGAGGTATTCCTTTACAATCCAGCACATTTATTAATTTAGGCTGACAAGCCTGATACAATGCTTGGGGTGATCTGCGGCGCCTTGCATATTACAGACCAGAAAATTCTGAGCAATTTTCAGACTTTTCAAGCGTCTTTGGAAAGGTAAATACGATGAATCTAATTGTCATCATGCCATTTATCAAAGCTGCTTTCTTTTAAGACACGTATTATACAAAATCACCAATTATCCCCTATTCTTTTGCATTATCTTAGAGGACAAATTCTGCCGGCAAATACATTGGATAATTCGGTCGATGTAGAGCTTATATCTGATGGAATGAAGTACAAAGTGAAGGTAGTGTAATATATCATTTGTGAATAAATATTTTTCACAAATGAAATGTAATCCTAAAATCTTTGCCTAAATAACTATGATAGGGAACAAAATCTGGAGTTAGCAGTTATTTCCTGTCCATGAACAATTCATTCAAAGACGTGGACGTGCATCGTTTGAGTGATGGTGGATTACTGGTGTCATTTGATGGCAGTAGTTACACTACATATATGAAAGAGGAGGTTGACCGATATCTCGTTATCATTGGCAATCAAACGTGTGTTTTTGAAAAAGATAAGGATCCATCTATTTTGAGGTAAAATCATGCCTTTGAAATTGCGCTAAAACTTTATACGACATCTTTCAATATAAATCATACAAATATTTCTGAGACAATTGCATATTACGATTATTAGAACTCCATCAACTGGGAAGCTTCTTGGATTTCTCGTTGAAGATGGAGGCCACGTACATTCCGGGCAAGCATATGCAGAAATTGAAGTAATGAAAATGGTGATGACCCTGACAGTGAGCGGCAGTGGATGGTAGGGGTTGTTTTTTTTATTAAGGAGGTAGTTAAACATGAAGCTTACCCTACACAAGTCTTAAAATTGTTTTCACGGTTTCAGCGTATCATTTGTAAAGCGACCCGGTGCCATCTTAGAGGCAGGCAACATACTTGCACGGCTGTCTTTGGACGATCCCACTAGGGTGCATCAGGTATGATTTGCATACTTTGAGATTCTGTATCCATAGATAGAGGTATCGTCAGTGCTAATATATAATTTTGTTTTCAACAGACTCAGTTGTATACCGGGCAATTCCTTCAAACTGATTCTCCACCTGTTCACGGCAATAAGTTAAACCAAATTTTTCAAGCCACACGCATTAGTCTCGAAAGCATTTTGCAAGGTATTTTTTTTTAAATCGGACTTTGTTTTAATTAATGGTAGAAGAGAGTTTAAAACAATGTTTCTGCTGTCAGGCTATTGTCTACCCGATCCTTATTTCATGCCTATGCTCAAAGAGATTGTGAACAAGTTTATGAGAGCCTTGCGGGATCCTAATCTCCCATTGTTGGAGCTGCAGGTAAGCCCTCTTCAAACTATTTGTAGATGTCTGTTATTCCGAAGCAGGAGTATTTACATTTTAATTTTTGTTAAGGAAATAATCTCATCTATATCGGGTCGTATCCCATCTTCTGTGGAAAAGAAAATTCGTAAATTGATGGCGTTATATGCAAGCAATATTACCTCAGTATTAGCTCAATTTCCAAGTCAGCAGGTAACGTGTTGTCTCACACATTTGTAGCCTTGGTTTTACGTTTTTAGTAGAACTAATTCCGTTTTGTGCACTCAGATTGCTAGTGTTATTGATAGTCACGCAGCTACCTTACAGAGGAGAGCAGACAGAGATGTATTTTTCATGACTACTCAGGGAATAGTGCAATTGGTGCAAAGGTAACTTTTAATTATTTAAATGTCCTCAAGAAATTAAAAATGAAATTTCAGATTACTCACTAAATGACAATTGCATTGTTTAGCATTAATGGAAAAAAGTATTTTGTTATTGTTTATAGGCATCTTGCAGTTATCAAGGTAGTGCTATTATCTTTGGGGAAAAATGTTCTGAAAACATGCTTATCTTTGTTATTATTCTCTCAAATGTCGAGTGTTGATTTGATTAGCTTTTGTTTTTCGTTATTTTACACTAAATCATGTCCACCAAAAATTATCTCTATGTTTTCTTTTAAATGTTAGTTGAAATTGATTTAAATGAATGTATAGGCATTTTTATACGATTATCCTTCATTATGTTTTTACTTATTAGTTTTGTGAATTATTTGAGTAAATTAATTTACTGGAATATTTAGATAAATAGTTTAATTCTGAACAAAATTGAACGATTTGTTTTTAAGATGTTAAAATAGTAAAGTGGAAGTGCTTTGTATTTCTACGGCTGTTTTTAAAACTATATCTTCCAAACTTCACTTTACGTTAGGTATCGAAATGGCATTCGCGGGCGAATGAAGGCTGTTGTGCAAGAACTACTAAGGCAATACTTAATGGTGGAAAGCCAGTTTCAGAATGGTAAATTGTACACTTCTTTTGCAGATTTTTTTAAAAAAACGGATGGTTTTTCAAACAATGATTACAAATGGTTTTTTTTTATATTTCAGGTCATTATGATAAATGCGTTTCTCTATTAAGAGAAAAGCATAAGGATGATATGGCCTCAGTTGTAGCCAATATCTTGTCTCACTCAAACGTGCAAAAAAAGAACTCTCTGGTCATCATGCTTGTAGTGAGTAGGGCATATCAGGCTCATCTACCGAAATGTGAACTAATGCTCTAGCTTCTAGGCATTTTTGTTTAGTGACTAACGTGATGTTTAAAAAAATAACAGGACTCTAAAGTGTGCAATGGACCGTCTTATTGCTCGATAAGAAACCTAATATGCAAAGATTTGCTTAATGTACATGTAGCTTCTAACAGCATCTTGAATTTGCCCAAAAGTTGCCCCCTGTGGCTCAATGACAAATGATTTTTAATCATTACTTTTCATAGGATCATCTATGTGGGCATGAACCCGGCTTGACTGATGATCTGGCCACTATTCTCAACGAATTAACGACGCTGAATAAAGCAGAAAACTCCAAAGTTGCTTTAAGAGCACGTCAGGTAGATTTCATTTGCGTGATGTCGATGCTTATAATTAAAAGCTAATAGCATATATTTATGGTCTGTTGTTGTTATTTTTGCTAGGTTCTTATTGCTGCTCATCAACCTGCCTACGAGTTGAGGCATAATCAAATGGAATCCATATTTCTGTCTGCGATTGACATGTATGGCCATGATTTCTGCCCCGAAAACCTTCAGGTATTGTTACGTTTTGATTTGTATCCTCAGTGTTTGTTCCTGCATTGCATGCACACAATAATTAAAAAGGTAAACTAGAAAAATACCCAAATAATTGTTGGAAACATTTCTTTTTGATATTTATAAATTCCTGTAAGATCTGAAAACTTCAGTCTTCTGTTCCACAAATCATGAACAATGGTAATAATCAACTAATTGTGCAGTGGTAGCACTAACAGTTTAGATAATTATATAATCCTGTTTGCCACCCATTCCAATTAATTGAAATTCATAAACCAAATCATCTTACAATTTGTTATTATTTTAATATAAAATGGTGAGTTTTAAAGCCTGTATCTTCAAGAGCATTTGTGCTCCCTCGATGGATTTTGCACTCATGCTGTGCACCAAAAATGTTCTTGTCATCATATTTGTTGATGTATTTTTTATATTTTTGAATTTTTATTTAGTTGTCACTAAGACTGACTTGTTCAGTGTGTGATTTCGGTGATTGTTATTGCATTCAAATGCTGGTGCAAAGTGGGTGTTCAGAATTTCATGTTACACTGGCTGCACTTTTTTGAACTTTTGGCAGTACTTGTATGTTAAATTCTTGGGTAATTTTTTCTTTATTGAGGAGGTAAAATACCTAAATTCAAAATTGGTTTATCTTCCTTTTTTAATTGGCGTTTAAATTTTATCAGGTGAATTCCTGAATCACGTGATATCCTTTCGATTAACGCATTTAAAGCTTATCATTAATGCTTTATGGTGAAAATTGAACTAATGGCGGTAATGGTTTTATTCTCAGTTTCATTTGTTTCTCGACTTGTGCATGGCTTTTGCATCCACAGGTTTATTTGTCATGGTGCCATTCGGTGGCGGGTTTTTCCTATCCGAAAGGTATCATTATTAAACTTAAGTAATTTTGCCCTACACAGGGCTGGTTTTTTGTTTCATCATTACAATTGCAGAAGTTGATCATGTCGGAGACGTCAATATTTGATGTCTTGCACGACTTCTTTTACCACAGCAACATTATTGTGAGAAAGGCAGCTCTTGAGGTAACCTATACGAATATTTGAAGTGTGACAGTTCAACATTTTCGGTATAAAAATAATTGATTTGGAAATTCATTGTTTACAGGTTTATGTTCGTCGAGCGTATATATCATATGACTTGACTTGCCTGCAACACCAAGAACTTATGAATGGGTTGTGCGTCGTGCAATTTCAGTTCTTGCTACCATCGTCCCATCCCAACAGGTTATTTTTTACGACTGGCTTTCGTTATTAAAATGTACGCTTGTTTCCATCATTTCAACTTACAAATTTATGATGTAGGATTCCGCATAACAAGGCAATTGGCGGAAATGCTCTTCTTGGAGTAGATGAAAGTCCAGCAGTGGAACTGCCACTTCCTCTGGATCTGGAGAACTGCCAGAGAACTGGTGCAATGGCTGCCTTTTCAAAATTTGAAGATTTTGCGAGGTGAAGTAATAAATGCATTCTCTTTACGCAATATGTAAACTGGATCTTTTATGCTAAAATGTCTGTTCTGTTACAGTTACTTTGAGCAATTGATGGATATGTTTGACATGACGCCGCCTCCTGCACCTCGGGTCTCGGAGTCAGAAGGTCCAGGACCTCGTGATCGCTTGAACTCCAACAATTATAGTATCAGTGAAAGCGAAATTCAACAGGTATCTAAGCTAGTGGTGCTTTAAACTAATGAGTACGTTTTTAGTGCTGGGATGCAGTTTATCTAACCACATTTTTTAATTCAGCTGCAGTTGATGGAGCCGATACATATTCTAAATGTTGCTCTCAAAGTTGATGAAGATGCAGAGGATGCTACGCTGAGTGCAACGTATGCCAAGTTCTGCAAAGAACACCAAGACATGCTTCTGGAAAACAGCATTCGGCGTGTTACTTTTGTAGCTCTTTTCAAGGTGCGTCACGCTCTCATTATTCACAGCATCCCAAAGGTGGCGAATCTCTGGATTTCATTTCTAATTGTTTGTTAATAGCACCAATTCCCGAAATACTTTACCTACCGAGCACGGGATGAATTCGAAGAAGATCGCATTTATCGGCATTTGGAGCCAGCTCTTGCTTTTCAGTTAGAGATTAATAGGATGAAAAATTACGATTTGGAGGCTCTAACTACTTCAAACCAAAAAATTTATTTATACCTAGGAAAGGCCAAGGTAATAATTCGGTATCTGTTCGCTTCCAACAATCATTTTTCTTCTAGTTAATTAAGACGTGCGTTTTGCTATTTGTAAGGTTGCTAAAGGACAGGAAGTCACCGATTTCCGCTTCTTCGTTCGTTCCATCATTCGACACTCGGATTTGATTACCAAAGAAGCTTCATTTGAGTATTTACAGAATGAAGGGGAACGATTACTCCTTGAATCTATGGATGAATTGGAAGTGGCTTTCTCACATCCTTATGTAAGAATACACATTTTTTTTATAAACATGATGTAATTACTTGATATGTATTATCTCTAAATACAGAATTTGAATTTTGATAAAAATGTGAATTTTGGTAAATGTATCTTTAATATATCCTTTTTTGTTGTTAGTCTAGGCGCACAGATTGCAACCACATCTTTCTTAATTTTGTGCCTAACGTTATCATGGATCCTGCTAAGGTACACACGATTTTATATTACTGACTTAATTGTCATCAGTTTTGTATTAATTTAACTTAATCTTTGCTACCATAGTTAGAAGAAAGCGTCCGCTCGATGGTCTTGCGCTACGGACAGAGGCTTTGGAAATTGAGAGTATTGCAGGCCGAACTGAAGATGACCATTAGGTAAGCCTGTCGCTAGTTCTTACTTTCAAATTACATGCATAGTGATTAATTTGCCAGGCTTTATTGATATTTATTTGATGTTGGTTTCAGGTTAACTCCAGGTGGAAAGTCGATACCCATCCGTTTGTTCTTGGCCAATGAGAGCGGCTATTACTTGGATATTTGTTTGTACAAAGAAGTCACAGATCCCAAAACCGGCATTGTATGTCAATTTCTGCGTTTCTTACTTATAAGCTTCAGTGAATAATTTTTGAACTTCTTAATTATTTTCTTGTTTTTATTAATTTTTAAGATTAAATTTGAAGCATGGGGTGCCAAACAGGGTCCATTTCACTGTCTTCCAATAAGTTCGCCCTATGTTACCAAAGACTATTTGCAACAAAAGCGCTTTCAGGCACAATCCAACGGCACTACTTATGTGTATGATTTTCCAGAAATGTTCAAACAGGTAAGAGGATTTTTAGTTTTTGTTGTCAGAAACATTTCTAAGAAATACAATTAGCATCCTCTTGGTTGTTAGGCAACTTCCCCCATTGAAATATTGTATTATTTTTATTTTAAGGCTCTTACGAAACAGTGGGCGGATTACAAAAAGGGACGTCCCCATGTTGATATTCCCGCTCAGGTCATCTCCTGTGTTGAACTGGTGTTAGATGCTGATAACCAAATTATGGAACAAAAAAGAATGCCTGGAGAAAATGACGTATGTCGCGCTTCGGGTTTTAGTTGTAATCTTGTTCTTCTTTCTTCTATTTATTTATGTTCATCTTTTTACAGATCGGGATGGTTGCATGGAGAATGACATTGCACACGCCAGAATATGTTGGAGGCCGGGATATTATTGTTATTAGCAATGATCTAACCTTTCAGATTGGTTCCTTTAGCCCTGCAGAGGATTATTTATTTTTGGTGCGTGGCAGAATCTGTAATCAGTTATTATGGTGTAAAAGATTTTAATGAAAAATTGAATAGCTTTAAAATGCTTTTGTTTTGCATTTAGCGTGCTTCTGAACTCGCAAGAGCATTAGGCCTTCCACGTCTTTATTTGTCCGCCAACAGCGGTGCACGTATCGGCTTAGCGGAAGAGATCAAGCATCTTTTCCAGATTGCTTGGGAGGATAACAGTGAACCCGATATGGTAGGGTCTACGAGTAAAGTGATATATCAGTTCTCTGGAATGTGTTCTATAAAATCATTCAATTATCATCTTTTGTTTTTAGGGCTACAGGTACATCTACCTTTCTCCTGAGAGCTACAAGACAATAAGTGCACTGAATTGCGTTCGGACCGAACTTATCGAGGACGATGGCGAATCTCGATATAAGATTACTGCTATTATCGGTCAGTCAATTTAAGTTTTTTAATACGGCACTGCATGTGACAATTTATAGAGAACTGGAAATCGAAATAGACAAGCGGGCATATTAAGTTATAGTTAAAAGCTGTGTGCTAAAAACAGTGTTTTTCAACCTTTATCTTCTCACGGCGCACAAAATGGTGTTAAAAATGTCACGTCACACCGTAAGTGCTGTTTTTGATGTGCAATTCTGTTGTTTTCTTTTTACAATTAGAATATGTATGTGCTATGGAGATCTGTTTTAGAATGTTTCATGCAAACCTAAAACAAATCCTTACCAAATCTAGTTTTGGTGAAAACTTGATTGGTTATTACGATAAAAGTGAAATTCACTTTGAAACTTGACTTCTATCTAAATTATTAAACTAAAGAAAGAAATCCTGAAATTATTGTTACATAATTTATTTATTTACACGATTTCTTTAACTTGGACAGTGAGAGGCGTGTTTCACATTTTTATTCGTGCATTCGTTAATTGTTTATCATAGGAAAAGTTGATGGTTTTGGTGTTGACAATCTGCGTACCTGCGCCATGATTGCTGGCGAAACCAGTCAAGCATACGAGGAGATTCCAACCATAAGCTTGGTACGATTATCAGCTTTTCGGAATATGATTAAATTGAAATCTCAATCTCAGGTTTTACAATGCATTATGTATTTGTTTAAACAGGTATCGTGTCGCTCCGTTGGTATTGGAGCGTATCTGGTCCGGTTGGGACAGCGCGTTGTGCAAGTTGAAAATTCTCACATCCTTTTAACTGGAGCTGGTGCTTTAAATAAGGTACTGAATTAAAATCAAAATGGTTATGTTGTAAAAATATGGCCAAGCTCTGGATTAAATATAATTTTATATTACAGCTGTTGGGTAGGGAAGTTTATACATCGAATAATCAGCTGGGTGGTATTCAAATTATGTACCCAAATGGCGTTACGCACAACACCGCTGTCGATGACCTTGAAGGAGTTTGCATCATGTTGAAGTGGCTGTCTTACATCCCTAAAGTAATGCAGTTTAAGGATTTGCTTGACTTGAGCCTAAATGTTTATTAACACTTTTCTAAATTACAACATGTTCAAATCGTATAACAGGCCAAAGGATTAGAACTACCTATGATCGACAGCTTGGATCCTATTGAACGGGAGGTACAATATGTCCCAACGAAAGCCCCGTACGATCCAAGGTGGCTGTTATCAGGTCGGCCTTGCCCTGGTAAGAGTTTCAACTAATTACAAGATGATGCTTGCAATTTTTTCTCAAATGTTGCAAGCCAGCAATTCTTCGTTTTGTGTTTAGGCAATCCAGATTTGTGGGAAAGTGGATTCTTTGATAAAGACTCTTTTGTGGAAATCTTGCGACTTTGGGCTCCAACGGTCGTTACCGGGAGAGCCAGGCTTGGAGGAATCCCAATGGGTGTCATCGCTGTCGAAACACGCACAGTCGAAGTCACCATACCTGCCGATCCTGCAAATTTAGATTCCGAAACCAAGGTAGTTTAATTGAAGCATCGGTAATTTTGTTGCATGAGTTGCACAGGATGATAAAACTTCCCTGTTGTTTCCAGCTAATTTCACAAGCTGGACAAGTGTGGTTTCCCGATTCTGCTTATAAGACAGCGCAGGCAATCAGGGATTTCAACAGAGAAGGCCTGCCGCTCATGGTTTTTGCAAATTGGCGTGGATTTTCTGGTGGAATGAAAGGTGCTGAATTATTTTCTATTTGCTGTTTGTGCCACTGAAATTCTCACGTTCCAAATAACAATTTTTTCCATTCTAAATTTATACAGATATGTATGACCAAATGCTTAAATTTGGTTCTCACATCGTGGATGCTGTGCACGAATATCGCCAACCCATGTTGGTATATATTCCACCGTACGCAGAACTGCGAGGTGGAGCTTGGGTTGTTGTCGATCCAACGATAAATCTCCAGTATACGGAAATGTATGCAGACCCTAATTGCAGGTATGTGGAGTTGCACTTTTTTATCTATTGATATGGTCATCTTTATATGTTTAAAGTACATAATTTAAACAATAAAAACCTGAATATATCTAAAAATATAACCAGAAGAATAAAATTTAAGTTTTGAGATTTTAAATCATTTGTGAGAGCGAGCTGATTTTTGTTTGAATTTAACTTTTTCAGAAAACTTTAAAAAAGAAATGTATTTGTGCACGCTATAAATATTAGGTATTTTTAACCGAAATATTATTTTTAGGGGTGGTGTGTTGGAACCTGAAGGAACAGTAGAAATCAAATACCGTGCACGGGATCTGTTGAAAACAATGCATCGGCTCGATCCCGAATGTCAAAAGTTGCACACGTCATTGGGCAACCCTGATTTAACCCCTGCTAATAAAGCAGAGATTGAACAAAAATTGCAGAAACGAGAGCAGCAACTGCTTCCGATTTATCATCAAGTAGCCTTATATTTTGCCGATCTCCATGACACGGCCGTACGAATGCAGGAAAAAGGAGTCATTCAGGTATAACCATCTTTCCTTCTTATGCTTTCACCCCCAGTTAATCTTGAGCTTAGGAATTAAAAATGTTTCTAAAAAACAGGACATTATTGCGTGGCGGCAATCGAGAAAATTCTTCTTTTGGAGATTACGGCGTTTACTACTTCAGGATCAAGTAACTAGGAGGATTTTAAAAGTTAAATCAAGTCTTAATCATGGCCAAATTGCATCCATGCTTCGAAGATGGTTTGTGGAAGAGAAAGGAGAAGTAGAGGTGAGCATATTTGCAGAACTTATCTGAGCATCAGAAGTTTCTAGCTTAAAAATACAATGGTCGAGTGTTTTACAATAATTTGGTTTTTTTGATTTTATTTTTTGCAGAGCTACCAGTGGGATGACAACCAAGCAATGGTAGAATGGCTAATGGAACAAGTAGACGAAAACAACCAGCATTCCACAGTTTCCGACAACATACGATGCATTTGTCGCGATGTAATGATTACTAACGTTAAAAGGTAATAGTCATTTACCGTGAATAACAACTTGGTTTTCGTACTTCACTAGCTAATAATTTCAATTTTCACTTATTCCAAATGAGCAAATGATGGCCACATTTAAATTAGACACCCTTTTCGATGATGGGTTTTTGACATGTTTCATTTAATGCACGTTTATCAGTGATACAAGATACACTTAAGTGCTAAGAAATTGTGCATTTATGAAAAAGGGGCTTGTGAATCAAATTTTATTACGTTTTATGAACATTGATATAGATTTCAGATTCTAGTCTAAATATAGAATATTTATTAACAATTTGATAATTACAGAAATATAATTATTTTTATAACATATGCAGGCTAACGAACAGTTTTAAATAATTTTAATTATTAATGCTAGCAAGTTTGATATTTTATGTAGCTTTTACTCTTGTATACTCTACATAACGATAAAAAAATGTGCTAATCCTAAATAATGAATGCATGAATCATGACTGCTATGCAAGTAGTTTAACAAATGTTGCGAAAACACCCTCGTAATAAATTTTCTTGATGCACAATTTTTTTCCATTTTTTGTTTGGTATTTTACCAAATGGCTATAGTTAAACAAATTTGAGTATCTGTAGTGAATGTTCTAAGATCTCGTCTTGCTGTTGCATGTGAAAGTTACAATGCTTCCGTGTTTTAAAATTTAATTTGTCTTATATAATTTTGTTCCATAGTTTGTTGCAGGAACATCCGGAAGTTGCTATGGACACTATTTTGCATATAGCCCAACACGTGCCACCGTCTCAATCGGCCGAAATAATCCGAACTCTGTCAACGCTAGAAAATAACGAGTGAACGTCAACTTTGAATTAGTCCTGCATAAAAACGCGTTGGTGCGTCACGAACCACGGCTGGCACATGTGCAAAGTATCAATTGGTAATCTCACTTATCTCTTACGCTAATCAAAATCTCGAATGTTTTGGTCGCATGTTGCTCCCCGATATCGACCAGGTTTATAAATCGCACCGTAGTCGCTGAGACATATTTTGAGTTAGCTGGACGACGATGCTGATGTTTTAAAATGTCAGTTAAATAGTGGTGGTTTTTTTATGGCACCGTAGGTAGGTCTGCCCACATGCAAGCCATTCCATTTTTAGCACTGATAAGATTTGTTAGCCTATTTAACATTTGGAATACATGTATATTTATTGATTTAGTTTATGCGTTTGAACAGCAGTTTGAATGCCTCCATTATGCACTATGAAAGAAAAAGAGAATTCTTATTTTACAGAATGTTGTGGCAGGGTGGAACCTACCCAAATTTTAACCCATTAAAATTCCCATGATGCTTTGTACAAGCATATAAACATACAATTGTTATTATTATACATACAACTAATAGGCATTTTTGTATACTTTGTTGCCATTATCTTCTCTCAACAGTTGCAAAAAATTGTTTTTTTCTTTTTGGAAAGAGGTAGAAATTTGCATGTCCTCGTGTTTGCAAATTTTATTTTGGTGCCTACAAATGAACCTATCACCAAAGGAAATATTGCTAACATGAAAGGTATTGCCGATTTTTTTTATTTATATGGCCAATTATGCATTAGCAGAATAATCTCCAGTTAAGTTTTGCAAGGATTTTAAGAAAATTTAGTCTTTGTTTGAATAATCCATTTTTGTAACTGGCCTGCAGTATTTAAATTTTAACATGTTAACATATCTGTTATAACAAAAGTAATTTATGTTTATACAAAAAGGCAGCTTTTGGATGAAGGGCAAAGTAATCTTACTGTCATGAGCATATTTCAATATTAAATTCCATGAAAACAAGCTTTTTCTTATCTTTTTAATAATTCATTACGATACAATTATTTTATGATAATTGCTATTAATGAAAGGGTTGTTAGACGGATTTGTCTTTTGATATTTTTTCAGATCCCTGAGAATTTATAAGGATTTGTTACTGATGTAAAAATAGCTTTTATCCATAACAACATCTTGAACAAGAACTTTGAACTAAGCTGAAGTGGGGTCGATCAAGTCAAGAGTTAGATTTTGGGTTACAAATTGAAAATGTATCGGGAGTAAAGGTAAAGTAATATAGCTTCTTTGCAATGTCTTATCATCTAAAAATGCCCAAGACAACAATGATAATATCATATCTAGCTATATCGAAACATGTTTGATAATTTTAGAAATTAGATATTTTGATTTATCATCAGTTTTTATGTATTTATAGAATGAGATGAATTTTGTAATTGTGTAAAAATGCAATTGTAGTAAAGATGTAAAATGTCAGTTTTTACATCAATTACATCAATGCATACAAATTTTGTTGGGGTTCTAAATAGATTAGTATTATAATCAATGCGAGTAATACAACTATTAAATAATATTTAAAAACAACTATTCAAAAAGTATTTAAAATGAATATTTGAAGGGAAATGTTCAAAAAGCAATTGGTTTTTTTTTTCCTTGAAGGCTAGACATTTTTTTTTCGTAAATGAACTTCTAATTACGGTTATACCGCTCGTATTTTTTTAAATATTCAATATTATAAATGTCCAGGAAGTTATAAAAAATTCAAAAGATATTCAAACGCGTGTATGCACCCCTGTCGCACCCCTATCCTGTAAGCATAATGCACTGAGGCGTTAACGGCCAACAATTAAAAAATCAAGGTCATTAACTGACGGCAGATGGTGAATGACATGCTTTTACCCATTCAACGGAACACAAAAAATTATGTTATAGTCAGCAATTTTTTGAAAAATTTGTTTAAACTGATTTTAATTTTTCTTCGTTCGTACATGTCAGGACATGTCTCGTCCGTGTTGTCAAAAGGAATATACGTGTATGCAGACTACACTACAGTATATCATATATATGATTCGGAAATGTGAGAAGGGAAGCTAGAATTACGAAATACAGTAAGTTTTACATAATATACATTTTTAAAAAAAGATATAATTTATTTATATAAATTTTAAAGTCTGTTCCATACATTCAAAAAAATGGCAACCGTCCTTAAGCAGGAGCGCCATAGCCTCTCTTCCGACTACCGCTGCCTGTTTGGTCGGTTCGTTGGAGAGGTCCACTCGCACTCCTTTGCTAGTGGCCATGTTCATTTACCTGTCGCTTTAGGTATTGCCGTTTTTTGGAACTCTAGTCATGGAACCGTTCTTTTTGTACATACGGTTTTAGTAGCGTGTTCGTGAATGTTTTAAGCATGCTTAAACTAGTTTGAATGTTCATTCCTTCTTGATACGTAGTCCGCATTACCGATTTACGGAATAGGAAGACAGTTGGCACAATGGATAGGTCAGTGACGCGTTCGCTAGTGTTGGAAATGATTGAAAAATTGCACGGTGAACTCCGATCGACCATCGATGTAAAGGTTTGTGTGAATCGTCGATGATGCGAGGTGATAGTATTGATGTTGATCTTTGCTTTTCCTTCCTCTTTACGGAATCGGATGTATTATCGAAAAATTTCAATTGATCCTTCATCTTCGGAGTGAAAGTGATTATAAACGTGCTTCAGATCGTAGGTCAGGTCACGCCGAAAAAAAATGCATTTGACTTAAAATTTGTAAAAATTGACACCTCGATCAACAGTTTAAAACTACTTTATGCGAACTATACAGTGCAGCTATAAAAATGTGTTGGATTCCAATGGCGTGATTTATGTATGCGTCATCTTAGCAACCACAACTTGCAGTTCTGGACAGATATGAATGTCAAAATTCCCCTCTGTTCGTGAGGGAGTGTGTGGATGATTTTCAAAGTTGGAGTTTCCACGTTGTTTCATCTTTAATAAGGAAGATAACAAATGATTAGTATGGATGAATGGATGCTGAACGATGTCCTGGAATGTTCTGTCTGTCTGGAGCAGTTGGATAGTACCAGTAAAGTGCTTCCCTGCCAACACACTTTTTGCAAACGATGTCTAGAGGAAATTGTGAGCTCCAGAAAGGAGCTGAGGTGTCCCGAATGTCGTGTACTGGTCGATATCAAAGTGGACGAATTGCCGTGCAATATCCTTCTAATTCGGATATTAGAAGGAATGAAAAATGCTCCTCGCAATAAGAGTATCCAAACTAGTGGCAGTGACTCGTTGGAATCACATCGAGGTAGACCACAGCCGCCTATTCCTCATCACTCAGTACCTAAACCTGGTTCAACCGACAATTACATCCCTTCACCACCTAAGCAGGTAAGTGATGTTTAAAAAAAATGTTATCCACGAATGACTTTGTTATGGTTATTATGTTTCCTTTATTATGCATCATAATCACTGAGTCAAGTTTCATTTGCTTTTCATTTGTCAAATGCTTTACTAACAGTATTTGGAAATTGGAAACTTAACATTCTTGCATCTTATGAGCTAAGAACTTATGACCTCATATATTAGCATGCACTGGATGTATTCAGTTTCAGGAATTCAATGGGCCTTGATGTGTCACTCGATCTTGTGTATGTAATTTGATGCACAGCATGTGATCAGATCCATTCAATTTCAGCATTGCTGGAGGGCACTATTCCAAAAATAGAAGTTTTCCCAGTATTTGAAAATAGTCTTTACCCTAATGATGTGAAATTCTGGTATTCGTATGTTAATTTTATCATTATGAAAGTTTCATATATCACACCTGAAATCATGCTTCGATGTTATCTCTATTAAAGTTTATAAAATTTAATCAATCATCATTATATTTTTCCACTTTAAATATGCTTTGGATGTACTTAATTATTCGGTTAAAATGAAGATCTCCTTGAAATGTTGCAACGTCAGTAGCTTTCAGGAAAACATAATCAACGCTGCACAACTTGTTTCATTTCTAAGAACTTTTAAAGTGTTGGGAAAACTTTAATTCAATTATACTCCTACTCAGTACCGGATCTAGGATAAAATTTCGGGGGGGGGGGGGGGGTGGATATCCCTCTCTCCCTGGATGATACTGGATCCAACTCTGTAGTCATACTTTGTAACTAAAATTTTTTATGGACTTATTGCTAATTAAACGTGCTTTATTTCAAATTGCATACTACACCAGAAATCATGCTTCTGTGTTAGCTTGATTAAAATTTGTAAATTCTTGTAAAATTCAATCTCTCCCAAGATGATGCTGGATTCAGCAACGCAGTCCTACTTTGTAACTGGAATTATTTACGAAACTATTGCTAATTAAACGTGCTTTATTTCAAATTTAATAATGACAGCTTTCATAACAAGTACTATATCATTTGATATGCCAAAGCTCTGCATTGCATTATTTTAAACATAAAGCACATGCAAAGTCTGAAAATGTTTTGTTCCAGAAGTTTCTATGACTTAAAGAGGCTTGGATAGAATGGTGAAGGTTCTGCTCATACATTTTGTATTTACGAGGAAACACTATGAACATTTTGTACTTTCTTTAATTGGATATATTACTGGATAACATTATTCGCACACCCCATCATATATGAAATTATGGAAAACACCTGTCACACATTGAACACGAATACAATTGTGATTTGGCTACAATGGCTAGAATCAATTACAAATGCCATATTTTTAACATGTACAGCACATGTATGATGGCGCAACAATCATATGAGCATTGGAAAATATAGTGTCAATTGTATTTGTTATCAGTATTACCATTAATTTGAAAGTAGAACATGTATTTTACAGCACGTATCTACAATTTAGAGATTAATCAACAAAATGGAACTATAGGTTCATGGGAATTTTTGTTGTTGAAAATAAAGCTCACATTTTTAGTGTGTCAACATTTTCTATTGCTATAACATGTCAGTATATTATATGTTTAGTTGAACAGTTGTATTTTACAGATGGTAAAATAGCATGATGCTTTCTTGTTTTTCTCATGCTACTTGTAATGCATGCAATTACCACAGCCGTCTAATGGTCTACATCATTGTAAATTATTAGATTATTTCAACTGCGGTTTGCCATGCCCGCATGATGATGGCCTTCTTGAAAAATACCAAGTGCCTTTTGTATGCTTTAATCTAATTTCGCTTTTTTTTATTGTTTCACCACATGTAGCCAAGCAGTCAAGTGCAACCATGTGCAAGAGCTCTTTACTCGTACGAAGCCAAAGAACCTGGGTATGTGTGGGAATTTGAACCATTTTGAGACTAGACACATGCATGCTTGGTACTAGATTAACATTGTATAACAATGTTTTAAATTATCCTAATAAAGGTGCTTTAAGCGAGCTTCGCAAGGACAACCTGCCGGTCGTAAACCGGCAGTGCTGTCAGGAGCAAATAGCACCAATGTCACATGAATAGATAAAATCCAGTGCTTGGCAGACATGGAAATTTTAGGGAAACAGGTTTCAGATAGTAGCCATGTCCTCCCAAGCAAATCAGTGCACGGAGATTATGGTTATAACCTTGAATTTAATTTGCATTTTTGTGGGAGATTACTTTAATCCTGTTCTCAACTGATATGGAACGTGTCGATGTTTCTAAAAAAATTACATCATCAGAATAGTACGCAACAAAATTAGTCTAACCTGTCTACCATTTATTGCCAATAACCCATAATGAATTGTTGAAGGGTTTTTTCCCATTCTCAATCAATGTTTGGGCCATATCTGGCCTTATGTGCCTTTTAGCCCCTACTCCTTAGACCTCCACTTAACCGATGCAAAGAATGTTGGCAGCATTTCTAATGCTGCAACTGGCTTTCAAATGCTTGTATATGCAACTTGTTTTTTAAAATACTAATTTTTCGTACTTAAATTGGTGTTGAAATGTGTACTCTAATATGAGTGCTTATAATTTGTGGCTACATTTTGATGGATGAAATGTGCTCACTTTCCAACAAAATTCTAGAATCATCTAATTACTCCGTTTTCTTTTCTAGAGATTTGTCTTTCAAAAAGGGAGATATGATTATGCTCAGAAAAAAAATCGACCAGAATTGGTACAATGGAGAAGTAGCTGGTAAATTTGGATTCTTCCCTGCCAGCTATATCCAAGTGATTAATCCTCTTCCCAACCATTTATGCAAAGCACTTTACGATTTCGTCATCAATGGCAACGATGAGAAAGACTGTCTTACGTTCTCAAAGGTAAATATCAATGACGTTGACCCTGGGGGTCTGCTTAATTTTGCCGAAAATCGGACTACTTTCACTAGAATCCACTTGAAACATTGCCAAAAGTGTTTTCGGTGTGCATACCAGCCTTACTACTATTAACAGCAGATGCACAAAACAGGAAATGGTGCCTGGTACAAACATACTACTACTGTGCCAGTGCCTTTTTATACCAATACAGATTCAACGTTTATACTGCACAAATTTACATTGTATGCATAAACCAGAGTGTTCCTCAAGCGATGGAATCCACTTAAATAATGGTTAAATAAATTCTGAACGAACTATAATGCTAAACATCACTTGGTTGGTAACCCTTTCCTAAGGTGATATGACCTCAATTTTTATGTTTTTAATGATGTATATACTTAAGCACTTAAAACCTTTTCCTTAGGTTGCATATTTGGATTACTAATTTATTATCGCTGAAATGTCAAGAGCATTAGCAAGGAGGAAAGTTTGATCAAACTAATAAGTTTAAACAACATAATTGCAGCAGTAGAATGTGAAAATTGATTATGTTCACATTGATGTTGTTTTCGAATAAGATGATCGAACTTTAATGATTTAAAGTTGATGAACAAGCACCTTTTTACACCTTAGATTATTATGTCATAATTTATGTCAGTGGTAGTCAAACTTATAACACCCTCAGAATCCTACGCTTTAAAGTTTATTTCTTTGGGGCTCTAATTCAAAAATGCACCATAGTCATTTTTAAATGTCAAGGTCTAACGTTTTAAAATAAAAATTAAAGAATTTATGATTGGATTTAGTTTACATACAAAAATAGCAGTCAAAATTCAAATTACAAAACACAAAAATCTAAATTTGCATAAGAGTAAAGTTGGAAATGTTCAACCTTCAGTGGATTAAATAAACCTACTAATAAATGCTTTACTTTGCATTCCATAAAACCTAAAAGAAAACCTTTATAACAAACTTAAGATTTAAATAAAAATGGTCGATCTTCCCTGTTACCAAAAACCACATGCTTACTGTCTCTAAGTGTGAATTTTCTCTTTATTTATTGATACTTTTAGGGAGATGTAATGATTGTTATTCGACGAGTAGATGAGAACTGGGCCGAAGGAAGACTAGGAGAGAGAATTGGCATATTTCCAATCTCTTTTGTAGAGGTACTTATTTGTAGCAAAATTCTCATCTGCGAATTTATGCGTACTCGGCAGTGGAGCATTTGAAAATCTTTTAAATCACTGGAAATGTAGTTATTAATAACAACGTTGACATTCTTCCAAATTTGTCTTGAGCATGACTAAATAAACGAAAATAAACACTCAAGCCATAATGAAAATTCCTCATACTTAACATTTTATGACTACATGTACAGTGAATAATGCACTTTGCTGAAATTAGTGAAATTCCATCTACCCAATTTGTCACTCTGGACATATTAATTCACCTTCTATTTCTTTATATTACAGATGAATAGTGCTGCTAAGTCTCTAATGAAGCTGTCAACAAAGTGAGAATTTTTATTTAGTATTGGTCATCTGACCTTTACATTTCGATATCTAAACTTGAATCAAATTTGTCAACTTGAGTATTTCATCTCAATGAGTTTGTGTCCTTTGAAATTATTTTCATGTGCAATGCAGTGTTCAAAGTGGACCATCACGAGTTGCCCCACCAACTCCAAGCAGCGATTCCGATACCACACCTCTCATCACATCTTCAAATGCTGGTAAGTGTCTAACTTTTAGTCAAATGAAATGGAATTAAAAGGGTTATTTTGAAAACTTGGCTTAATTTTTCCATTGTTCAATTATTAACTACCAAAACTTGGAGTGAGTATTTTAAGAGGGAGTATTTAATATGACTATTTTTCTGTTCGATACGATTGCAAAAATGTCAATTATCCAATAATACCTTCTGTCTACAAATTAAATGTTGACAAAATGTCACTACTTCGTTGATGACCATAACTTTAAATTCATACGTTTTTATTTATCTTAAACTTCAGGTGGTCGAATTGTAAGCCATCCATGTGTCTCATCCTCCTCCTCTTCGTCAACTTCATCCACATCCACGTCGTCGTCATCTAGTTCTAGTTCCTCTACGTCATCTCCTTCTTCACCACCAGCTTCAGTTACTCAGTTGGCACATCCGCTGCCCCCACCACCTGCACATTATCATCATCATAATAATTCACAGCAACCTCATCCTCATCCTCCTCCGCTCTATCAACTTCATTTACAACAGCAGCGGGAAAAGCGTCATTCATTTGTGGGGATGCACCACAGTCGTCCGGCACCTCCACTTCCCTCTTCCAATAGGCATTCACTGGAACTCGTAAGCTCTTCACAGTCATCAAACCAAGGGTTAAGTGCAGCTCGTGTGACTCCACCCGCTCCATCGAGTGTTCCTCTCATACCGGTTCCGGTTGTTCATCCCAGGCACAAACACAGCTCTCAGGTAAGAATGACACTAGCTACCTCCATTGAGGAATTAAGTCATGATTCTCGATTTATCATGACCTGGTGTCGTATAACACCACGTGTTTGTATAAAATGTTCCCTAATTACATATGATTAATGATTATAAGAAGAGCAAGGCGAAACTTAGATCTAAATGCAAGTGTTTTATAGGAAATGCCACCTGCTCCATCGAGTGTTCCTCTCATACCTGTTCCCGTTGTACATCCTAGGCACAAACATAGTTCTCAGGTAGGCTTGGCATTTGTTTAAGTTTACATATTCAGTTATAGTTGATTCGGACTAACCGTTCAAACACGAAATTAGCACATATTAATAAACACTTTTCGATTACTTTGTTAGGGAAATTTGCAAAAAAAAATTAACCAGTACATTTAATCCGAACGCACTAAAATGAATTATTTCAGAGTATCGTGAGCACACGATAGGCATGTTCTCCAACACGATTTTGCGCCTGTTTGCATTGTTAGATATTTCGATTTTTAGGTTTCATCGGAAGGTGCTCATTTGTCTTTGGGAAAAAGTTCCCCAGACACAAGTGGATGCTCGTCAACTCCAAATCTATCATTGTCAACTGACAATGGTGGGCCACCCACTCACGTTTCAGTTCCTATATTGTAAGTGTGTTTTTATGTTTGCCTATTTTTAAATCTTCTACTCGGTTTTCATTTGATTTCATTAGCTAGGAAATTTCATTAAAAATGCTTAAATGTTGCTGGGAAACATCCTTTCCTTCTTCGCATGAATGTTCAGTGTCACTCACTACCAATTCATGAGTCTTCATTTCTTCCATGCCAACAGCACTTTTTTTTTTGCTCAATTTATTTGCAAATCATGTGAAGACATTTGTGTAGAACCCATGGTTCAATGTACGTTTGTCTTTTGATCGTGTGATATGTTGCTACTGTTCTCTTTTTCCACCCAGCTATTTGGCTTTATATGCGTACAAGCCTCAAAAAGAGGATGAGTTAGAACTACGTAAAGGGGAATTGTATACCGTGAGTGAGAAGTGTCAGGACGGATGGTTCAAAGGAACCTCACTTCGAACTGGGAGTAGTGGCGTCTTCCCTGGCAACTATGTGCAGGCTGCAAAGTAAGACATGCCTCAAAATTGTTTATTTTCTTCAGTCTGTTTCTAATGTTTGCGCGTGTTACTTACTGTTGTTCATTTTGCTTATTAATGTTTCCCCTCACTAATTTGCTCATGCCATGTTTTACTGTGAATTCTAGCAATGTTAACCGACAAAACTATTTGAGCAAGTGGCCTGCAAAAAACTGTCGAACTAAAAGCAGTTCCCAATTATTCCTTCTCTCCCGCATGCAAATGGATCCTCGGATACTTGCTTTTCTAATAATTGTTTTTATCATTCTTAACAAAATAACCAGGTACCATAATAATTGATCTGGCATACATTGTACAAAGTCGATATCGGAAAGGATTATTTGAAAATTATTAAGTTCAAGTGGTTCAGAAGTAATCTTAACGATTAAAATATATTTGTGTGATTCACAATTATTCATCAATAAGTTGGGGCATTTTTTTTGGCTTTTCGAAAATTTCACATTTCTTAAATGTCTAACTTTTGCTAAATGTTCTAAAAATGCTTTTTTTCAGTACACTTATTATCGTCTTTGACAGACATTTTGGGAATAAAATAACACATTCAGAATTTGTTATTTAAGTGATCCACAGCGAATTTAAGATAACTTAGAAGGCGCAAAAAACGAGTGCAATCGAAGACGTTTCTTGTTCTCAAGAAAAGAATCTTTCTTCCTTCTTCTCCTCAGATCATCTTTGCTTCAAGCTCATTTCCGACAAACTTCCTCTTCCCTGGCAAGCGTAAGACCCACTACATCCCGCACTGGTTCTCTGCCTTTTTCTTCACCCACCCGCAGTTCAGGGCGATCCCACTCCTCCATGGGTCCTAACGGGCGCTCGGGCGATAGCTTGAGCCGAGCTCGCGCAGCAGCTGCTGTTGTTTCTGAGCGTACGCAAGGTTTCCTTGAGTGGGCACGAAGCGTTACGACCTTAGCAGTTCCACCCAAACCACCTCATCCTCACTCTCCGAGATTTCAATCTCACACTTCGCCAAGGCAGTCTGGGCATAGGTACCTTCTCGTCTTTAATTGCTCGCTCTCTTTCAAACTTAAGGACTGCTTTGATCTTGTATGCCTTACGTTGCGGATAATTAGAATGCATGGTCGTCATCTTTTACTGGCCTTTTGGAATATTCCTTTCATTGAATGGGTGATTGATGTGTTAGTGTAGCTCGTGGAAAGAGGATGGGATGTCAGTTTTCTTGATTGTAATTTGTAAATGCACCTTACCTAGTAACACACAGTTCCAACAAAGTGGATTTCTGCATTTTGATAACATCCTACATGTAGACTGCATACTTTTTTCTTGAAGTTCTCGTCTTTAAGGCATGGATTAATTCAGATTGCTGCATGCCGTAATAAGTTAATTTTTCTTTTGCTGCCACTTAACTCGATTCATTTAAGAATTACCCATTTATTTGATATACGGAAATTATTTACATTCGGTTTTGAAAAAAAAAAAAAAAATTCGGTCATTTGATGTAACAGCGATTTGATGATTTTACAGTGTGATGTTGTAAAATCACTATAATAGATTTAATGCATGGCTTAGTTTTGTTTCCTTTCTACACTATTATCTTCTCCTTTTATTCTTCCTTGGTGGAAAAGATGAAATTTTGTTATAATGGCCCAAACTTACGTGATAAGTTATAGAGGGGATACTAATAAGGATTATTTAATGTTTTGATTTCTATCTTTTGCTTGGCATACTTTTCAATGCAATTAAGTCTATCGTACTTGCGCATTAGTGTATAATGTACAGTGCACTCGTGCTAATAACCATGATGGTCCAAATTGCAAGATAATCCATTCGGCCACGCCTCACTATTTTATACATTATCAAACAGTTTGGTTGTGCAATATTGTA
This sequence comes from Ophyiulus pilosus, assembly GCA_033995625.1. Classification (NCBI taxonomy): domain Eukaryota; kingdom Metazoa; phylum Arthropoda; class Diplopoda; order Julida; family Julidae; genus Ophyiulus; species Ophyiulus pilosus. The sequence goes on from JAUJYV010000121.1 coordinate 86,711, forward strand.
AAATGACAGCCTGTTCAGCTGTCAAACTGAAACGTACAATATTAATACCAATGCATGCCAAGCTCGGATTATCACGGGTGAACAGATGTTATTGCCAATCAGTCACAAGGAATTAATATTTTTCAGTAATCAAAGGCAATAATTAATTTTTACATATTTTGGCTCTAAAAGACATATGCCCTTCCTTTCACTGCCACTTTTGTGTTTTAATTTTTGAAATGTTTGAAAATTGTTTTCAGAAGTTGTAATTTTACCTTATTTCACTTGCCGTTGTTGCAGATCTGCGGCTCCTGAGCTACCACCCAGGGTGCTCACTCAGATTTCTGAGCCATCCACCGCAGCACCCACTGCTGGACTTGTCGCTCCTCAACCTGCCATTTCCCAGTCATGGCACGGGACGCCATCTACACCTCCACAACCGGGTCCCCAGCAGTCAGCACCAATGTCTAGATCTATGCTATCTGCAGCTGCGGCCATAACGCCACCGAATATTGCAGTGAGCACCTCGGTCGTTTCTTCCACGCCCTCTCCAGCTTCAAGCTCTGGTCAAACCCAGCGATATGAAAAAGTCCTCAAGGTTAGTTTGTTTGAGCAGATTTCTTTACTTTGCATAAGTAGAGACCAAAGCCAACACCAACCATTGTAATGATTCGTGGTGCGCTTAATTAAAAATTCTTAAAAAAACGATATTAAATTTGCTAATAAACAAAAATCAAACGTAACAGAAGCAGCATTTGAATTTGTTTGCATTTATTTTTAAATTTTTAATTTAACAATTTTTAAATCGCTCTAAAAATGTATTTATTCTGCAAATGCAGTCTGGAAAAAGGCACCGCAAAGGATCCGATAAAGTCAGTTTTGTGAAAATGCTCACGATAAAGAAGAAAGGCAAATTACCCGTGCAGTGTGCATACTCGATGGACAATCCGGTCTTTGTTGACTGCACACCGACGTCTAGCGCTCCATCGGTTTCTGCAGCAACGCCTCCAGCAAATCATGTGCGGTACGGACTAGCTTTTATAAATTAATTTGGTTGTTTTTTAAACTATCTATATTTCATTTCTAATTTTATCTTAAACCACAATTTCAGATCGGAATCTTGCCCAAGTGATGTCGTCTTTACTTCCAATACACCTCAGTGTGGACACAGGAAATCGAATTCAATTGATGGCTCTACCGACGGAACCATCACAAGTGCCAATAACGGGAAAGTGCGGCCAAAGCAGCCCGCTCCTCTTGTGCGTGAAAGGTACGTAAAGTTTCACTTAATATAACATTTCGTTGCTTTAGTCAAATAGACTAAATGCGCAAACTGAAATGCTTCATCTTACCTTAGGTTTCGATGTATTGTGCCTTACCCTCCAAATAGTGAATATGAACTGGAGCTCAAAGTTGGAGATATCATTTATGTTCATAAAAAAAGGGACGATGGCTGGTACAAAGGTACTCTCAATCGAACTGGTAAAACAGGACTTTTTCCAGGAAGTTTTGTGGAAAGTTTTTAAATACGTAGAAATACAAAGAATACGTTTGTGTGTTTGGAGTAGAGCTATGTGAAAATGCATTGCGGTTAGGAGCCCACGAAATCAATAAGCAACTTTTAATTTTATCCTTGTTTTAGAGTCTAATCAAAATTCCAATTGTATTATAAACTTCTGAATGATTTTGAAGTGTAAATACCATTCAGATTTTTTTTCCCGTTATTTATAGTAGATGGTGCTGGGCGACATTTGCAATTTCAAGTTTTTACGGCAAATGAATCCAAACTTACGTAAATTGCATGTACGGGGATTCAAATAATAGAATCTTTGTGTGAAGACATTGATAGGGAGGGTTTCTCAAGCTCACGAAACTTCAGTTTTATTATTTTGTCAAGGAAATCCCTCCCAATTTAAAGACACTAGTTGGTAATTTCACCAAGACCAAAAAATTGGTGAATTGTCATTAAGTGTTGGAAATGCTCACATTTTTCTTAAGGTGCCATAAAATTGCAAATTGTAAGCAGAAAGAGATAGCCGAATTCAAGTAAATTCGACTTTTTTCTTGATTAATGTGCAGAATCAAAACTTCAGTTGTTGAATGAAACTTTGTCAGTTTATGACTTCTGATATTTAAAAAAATAACAGTCAGAGCATGATCCATGGCATTTATCGTTGAAGGTGATTGTGTGAAATGTTTAAAAGTATTTACCAAAATTCTGAAAATCCTGCTAGTATTTTTAAGTCATACTTCTTTTGGGTGCTTGGTGTCTGTGAAAATGACCATAGTGGTCACTATCATACATCAATAGGAACCTACTAGTTTTTGTAAACCTTGGGTCATTGAAACTTAAATTACCCACTGTTTCGAAATTATTTTTGCCTGAGTTGGCTTTTAGTTCTTAGAATTTGTTAGTTTACGTTTGCCTTAAGGTTAGGCTTATCATTATGTTATTACAGGTGATATTTTTTTTTTGTGATTATTTATTTTTTTATAGTAGTGTTTTGCCATATTGTATTAATTTCAATCAAAATGTGATTAGTGAAAAATTCAATATTGGTTATATAATTAATGTGCCATTGGTTAATGAAAATTATTAGACTTTTTTAAGTTGTTTTGTTAAGATAATGTTTTGTTTTGATAAATACACTAAGTGAAAGGTGATTTTCTAAAGCACTGGTTTGTGGCGAGTCAAGCAAATTCTTTTGTGCTGCATACTCCAGATTTTTCAGAAACTTTTGGTCACTTATTTCGTTGCACATAATCAAAAGAAACTGAACAACACTTAGTGTAGGTTTAAAGATTACAAATTTAAACACTCACTGTATATGAAAGTCTGATGCCATACTTATGTATTAACATTCTCCAAATTTAATTTGATTGCTCTGAGCAGATTTGAACATCTGTAGTGAAAGAGATCTCTTTTGTGCATATTACTTAATGTAAAAAAATTCAAAACTGAAGCTTATATCTTTAAATTAATCAGAAAATTAAGGATATGGGGACGTGTACAATTCTTATCTTTTTCAAATGGACTCGTATAACAAGAGGACATTACCCAGTATTGTCACTGCCAGTTCCAGTCTTGCCGTGTACAAATGTCTATAGCGATTCTGCTGTGAAATTTGATCTTTCTTAAATTGAGGGAATATTTGCGATATTATAGGGCTGGAAAATGTAAGGCTGTATATTTATAGTAGGCCTACAGTTTCACTTTTTTCAGTGAGTGGTTGCGGAATTTGACATAATCAATGTTGAATTTTGTTCCTTTAATTAGCAAGTCCATATTTATTTGCTCTCCTGTATTTTTTAATGGAGGACATTGTGATTATTATTGCAATTATTTTGTGCAAGTGAAGCTATTGTGTGATGCATGTTTTGCAGCTATTTTGCATCTACTTAAATGACCTTTGTGATCAAGTTTTAATTTTATTGAGTTATCTGTTGTACGTAAAGATGCCAATTAACAGGGAACATGCTCATTTTCTGAACAATTACAAATTATAAGAGTTTATTGGCGTCCATTTATTAAAATATAAGACTATTTTCAAAACATAGGGCAATTTTGGAAAATTTACCAATTAATAAAACCAAATTGCAACACATTCAAATAATAATAAAGGGAAAGGGATTAAGCGCAGTCCTTTGTTTCAATGCTATCTATCTGATAGTCAAAAATCGTACAAAAATTATTTTTCGTTGTTTAGAAAGTGGACATTTTTTCCATTTGATTCTTAAACGCCAAACATTTTTCGTATAATTCTACTTAGCTAAACAGCTTAGATTTATGTATCTCCTCTGGCTATTTTTTTACTCTAGCCACATTGTCTGTTATTATGGTACTTAAATTTTGGGAATAGAAGTTAGCATTTGACATTATTTTATGTTATGCATGTACTGTCAGTTGCTGGTTCAATTCATTCTTAAAGTGTACCGGCAATTGACTTGAATTTCTTTTTAGAGATTCTCCTTGACTACACTTTTCATGGTTTAGTTTTCTTCGTTATTAATGTGTATTTTCCATATATCCGACAAACAATATTCTATGAATTATTTGTTTGAGCATTGGTTTTTTTTTTGCTATATGTTGTTGTTCACTATTGGTGCATCTTCTTGCCCAAAAATGAATGTTAATCCAAATATGGATTTTGACTGATTTTCTAGGAAACTAAGGTTTATTTTTTATTTTCCAGTTAATAAGACTTAGATGATAAAATACTTTTTTAAAATGAATACAAGCAATCCTGTTAATCGTTATACATTGGTATGATTTGTACAATGAGAATTATTCTTTCAGAATTAAAATATGAAACGATTTTGGTTTGTTTATAATTTATTTTATCTTTTCTCGTAAATGATCCATGTTTCTAAGGAAAATTGAATCTTATTGCTGTTTTCAAATTTTTTTAGGAAAAAGGCGGGAAAGTTGTTTGAAGGGATATTTGGGGATTTAATCTGACAACATTGCCATTCGATCCAGATTCTCTACCACAGCTTCCTGTGTGGGCAAATTCCAAGGAATTTATGTAATAAGTCGAGGTTTATCACTCAAGATTTTTGTTTTTAAGGTAAGAACATTTGAAGAAATGTTTAAAATGATTGTTCTTCTTTGTTTTAATCCTATTTCGTTGAAATATTTGTAAAAATCCGTCCTATAAGCCCGGTATACTTGACCGCCCTTGTTTTCTATAAGTTCAAAGTTGACCTTTTTTAACCAGTACGTAACCCTTGGTTCAAATTAAACACAGATGTTAGCCTAGTTTGATAGTTAACTACAGAAATCAAAGATCATTTTAAGTTCACAATCTGGAAATAGTCTAGTTAAGTATAATTATACTGAACGAAAGATTTCACTATATTCTGCATGCATGCAGGGAATTAATTCCAAAGGTCATTCATTTAAATACAATATAGTTCTGCTAATTTATACATATGTATTTATGGCTCAAGGTTAATGCCAAGTTCATATTTTCCAATTGCGTCCAATTGTTTAACACGGTATACCACGTACTCCTTATTTTTTCTAATATGGCAGGTTTTTCATTCAAAAGCAGTACGTACACTAGACGAACAAAAAAAAATCAGATTTCTATAATGAAACTATAGGTATTAAACGTGTTTAGGTTTCTGTAGGAGGCATGTGTAATTATGATAAATTATCAATGTGATTCTGTGATGGGCTACACCTTATGTAATGTAAAATTAACACATTTATTTTTGCAAAGTCTAGTAATTTAAAGCAATCAGATACCTGGTTTATTTTGTCAAAAAATCAAGACTTGTTTATCACAGTTTGGCGATCAGCTACAAATTCGAGATACGACCTAGGACTACTTTTTATTGTCACTTCTTATCACATCTAGTGTTCTGCATTAAAGTGCAACACACTGACCTTAAAAATTGGCAACATACTTTCTGATTACACATGTTATCTGCAATACTTTATAAGATTGTCAGTGGATCCCAGCCAATGATTAACGAGAATCGAAATTGCTAGGCAATTGTTTAACCATGTAAGTGTCTCTGATAAACAAGTGCTGATATGTTGTTTGTGTATGTGTTCTGTCATACAATATACTGTCCGTGCAATCAAGATGCTGAAGGTATATTTTTCTATACATTAGCAAGGAAATCTTACACTTAAATTTTTAGTAGTCTTTTGTTTTGTATTTTTCAGCAAACATCTTTGCCATTGAATGCATTCGGAGAAGTCATGTGTTCATTAACTAATTTTGATTTTATAAGACTTTATCATGCAAGCACATTGGACACACCCATCTCATGTCCTTGGAAGAATATTGTGCCTAATTGGCCTGCTCAAAAATTAATTTCGCTTGATTACTGAATGCTCATCCACACAACTGCTTCTGAAAAATGAGTTGGTTCAGGCGTGATAGCCCATTTCGCTCCAGCTTGCGGGGGAAACTGAATTCAATTATGTCTCAGCCTCCACCGGTTGAACATGATGCCAAAGCGTGTTTTGAATCTTTCAAAAACCACTGGCAGCAGGCTTGGGAAACGATGTGCCACAGTTATAATTTATCAGTTGGACTGCCCAGAGCTCAACTAGCTGATCAGATCAGTGGAGTGCTAAACCACTTAGACCAAATGCTAATGCTTTTGCTGCACGATCTTCGGCGACCAGAAGAATCTATTGGCCCGCTGCTGGACCTGGTGCTAACGGAGGACATCCTCAATAAACTTCTCACTTGGAGTTTGAAAACTGGCGAATTTGTCAACACCCTTAAACTAGAACAATTAAAGCTGTACGAAATGCTGATCACTCAATCGCAGCAAGAGGTGCTTGTGCACAAACCGATACTACAGCCATTACTGAGGCTACTGAGTACGTGTGGCGAATGTTCCCCGGTGGAAGTCGAAAAGCGGCTTGTCATTCTCTTAAATCAACTCTGCGTTTCTCTTACGCGGAATACTACTTTGCTCGAGTTTTTCTTCAGTGCGAACTGCAATCAAGGATCAGCAAAGTAAGTGGAAAATCCAGTGAAAAATTAATTTTAAAACTCGTAGGCACATTAGTTCCTATTATATACATTTATGTAAATAATTGCATGACTAGAATACTGAAATATCAATATATGAATTTCTTTTTCTTACATTAAGCTCTTTTGACTAAACATGCATGTTTGCGACAATTTACTTCATATTTTGATTTCTTCAATACATATTTAACCAAACTATATCGAAATATTGAACGAATACCAGAAGATCGTCAAACATTATAAGAAATTTTACATTTCATTTTGTGGAAGTATTTGTTTCGTTCTCTTGAGCTTTGCAATTTTCTTTGATGTGAGCTCTATCAAGCACTGCATAAAATGATTGTCATATATTCTAGCAATAATACATTTATGCATTTGTGTAATTTGCTCTTTCTTCGTTTTAGTTTTCTTATTTTCTCCCTTCTCATCCCATTTGTTCACCGGGAAGGGGGAATTGGGCAACAAGCACGAGATGCCCTTCTTCTTTGCATGTCCCTCTCAAGGAAAAATGACAGCATTGGTGTCTACATTGCTGAGCACTCCACCTTCTGTCCAGTAAGTCCAATTTGTCTAAAATTTCTATCTTTTAAGTAACGATACTACAGTATTTTGTTGTTTATTGAAATTTATTGACACCTGCATAATGTCTATATATATATGAATGTGCAGTACTGAAAATATTTAGTATTCATGCTATGCTAAATATCATGTTGTTTGATTTTGCTGTGCATGACAATTACTAAACATCGTATTGCCCTGCTAGGTTGCTAAATTTTACAAGAGTCATGCGGGCTAAACCTTGACTGTGTTCAGGTTTTCTTACAGTTTTTAGCAGTTATTGGTCAGGATTATCCCTCTGAAAATTGGTTTCAACCAAACTTTACTCTCTTCACATTCTTACTTTCGCTTCATGTTTTGCATTGTTTATTAATTTTTACAACAACATTTTTGTATATAGCACTTTGATTTTTTATGCACTTTTTCTATGCTAAGCATGTGTGCACATTTTGTTGAATTCCTGTTATTTTAGGGATTCCAAAACTAGATCAAAATTATATTTAATAAAAATTCAAAGATCTGTAAGTCGTAAGATCTGTGGTCAAAAGCTGAAAGAGAAAATTGTGGAAAAATTTCCCGAGCAGTGTCATGCACATAGCAATTTTTAGGCGTGTGTTATTTGTCAGTTCAAAATGTGATATTAACAGACAGTATTATAGACTGAGCTGTCTTATTCAATCTACTTTTTCATTTAAAAAAACAAAGGTGTTGGCAACTGGTTTGAGTGGGCTTTATTCTGTACTGCCTCGTAAGCTCACTCCTGTTAATGAAGATTGGCACCAATTCACACCCGAGGATGTCAACGAAATCGAAGAGCTATCCGTTTTTCTAAATTCCTTAGAATTTTGTAATGCTGTCATCCAGGTTCGACTTTTTTCTATCAGTGCATACAGTGACCTAAAGTGGTTTATAAGACATAAAATTAAATATTGTTTTTATGTTAAACAATGCGTTTTAGGTCTCCCACCCATTAGTTCAGGAGCAACTTTTAGAGTTTTTAAATCACGGATTTTTATTGCCGGTCCTGGTTCCTGCTCTCCAGCCTACAGCTCAACAGGTCAGTCCCTAATGCTGTCAAGTAAAATTGTAAATATTGTTCGATTAAATTTATACGGTTGGTTTGTTTTCCGTATTAGACGTGCCTGCAGGAACTGTCCACGGCAACCGCATACTTGGATCTTTTCTTAAGGACTATATCCGAACCGTCGTTAATACAAGTTTTTCTAAAAATGCTTTTTAAAGACTCTTCAGAAGGACAACCTGTAATTGAAACGCTCGTTTTGAGGATTGCGAGTCAGCACCCTGTGCGTAAAATACATTTTATTACTCTCACATTTATCTTACATCTGTTTTCAGTGTTGTAACGCGTCACACCAGTTGAATTGTTAACAACTGAAGTTGTATTTTTTTCTATTTGTAGCTATGCGTCGTTACTTTGTCATTATTTCGAACGCTGCTAGACCTAAACTGCGAAGATGTTATGCTAGACCTCGTTTTTAAGTAAGAACCCTTGATGTTTGATTTTTAACTTTTGAACCTTTTCCATATTTAACGTCGTTTTTTCGTACCAGATATCTAATACCATGCACACACGTCATGGTGAGCCAACGATGCAGAATTCGAGACGTTGATATGTTTGGGAAATCCGCAGAAAAGTTTCTATCCCTCATGCCTACGTGTTGCATGCCACATGCAGATGACGATCAAGGCAGTTCTGGTCCACCGTCTTTGGAAGGCAACCTTGACGGGTCACCTGTATCGTTACCGTGCCCGCCACCTACTCGGCGTCGACGTACGCCATCTGCAACAAGTTTGAGCCCGGGCGATATGTACGCTAACTACAGATCCTTTACGAACAATAGCGCAAATTCCTTGCCGCCTGCCAGTTTCCTCGACTATTTGCTAGAGGCTCGTCAAATGGTGACGTCATCTTTTGTTGCATGCCAGTGTTGGGTCTGGCCTTATGATGGGGAGCAACCCTTACCAGAGGCTCTTGGACCCTTGGGATCTGCTATTACTAACGGTGTTGCTCAAATTGTGAATATTGACAGTGCAAATCCCTCGACGCAAGCGTTCGACGGGGTTGTTAATCAAAATCCTCCGTTGCAAGCAGAGTCGAGTGGATCGAACGAAACCAACGGCCGTAGAACTGATGGAGCCTCAACGCCATTATACGGAAGTTCACCCAAGGTTTCAGCGCAGGATGGTATAATGCCGACAAGCAATGCACAAGTTGATTCCAATAACCGGAATTCGTCTGAAAGGGAATTAATGTCTTCCCAATGTGATAATACCAGCGAAATCCAAGCTATACGTCCATCTTTAAAATCAAAGTCGCAGCCTCAACAAAGTAGTGCACTTAGGAAAGAGGGCAAAAATAAACTCCCAAACTTGCCGTATTCTTTGCCGAATAGTGGTATCATGGCGCCGAATTCCTCCAGCGATGGATTTGGGAGTCCTGATCTAGGTAAGACTTCAGTTTTTTGAGTATCTATGATGAATTTTCACGTAACCCTTAATTTCACCATTTGGAAAAACTGCAAAATTACGAATTAATTATGCTCCTGCATTATGCACAAAGTAATAACTTGTACTGATTTGGTTCACTAGGACCATTTTTAAGCATCCTACTAACAAAATTGGAAAACATGATGAACAACAGCGTCTTTGAAAATTTGCAATTGACTGGTGTGATAGCTCGGCTTGCGTGCTACCCGCAGCCTCTTCTCCGCTCATTTCTTTTGAACCATTCACTCGTCTTCCAGCCAAGCGTTCGGTCATTGTTGCAGGTAGGCAAAACAACCGATTGTTGTCGTTTATTCCAATCGAAAGATGCCGTTTGTGACTGTTAAGTACGCTGTGATATTTCAGGTTTTAGGAACACTGAAGCAAAAACTGGACAGTTTTTTCTACACCGTAGACAATATAGACGACTTAATGAACCGGGCTCGTAGATACTTAAATTTTCGGGAGGAAAGACTTATTTTCGACAATGGAAGCAACAAGTTATCCGGTAGAATGGACAGGCGCAATAGCACCCCAGAAGGATTTAACAAAGGTGAATAATTACATTTGTAGCGCCTTGTAAATCGAGGTCGTAATTTATTAACATTGAAGATGTCTTACTAGCAGGCGAAAATAAGCGCGTCAGCCTTACGGAAAGGATATTCGGAAGACCCCAAACGATTTCTGCACGTTCCTCCAGGCAAGATTTTTTAAAAGGAATTCCTAATGATACTGGATACAGGTCAGTGCTAGTTTTTCTGTCTTATCACAGTCCATTCACAAATTGTCAACTACGTGCGTGTGACGTAACAGCCGTTATATTCAAGTTAAATTTAATGATAAAGTAAGTAAATGTATTGAAAACTTTAGTAATTTTTACAGGTATGTAAAGCCTTCATCGTCTGAAACTCAAGATGGGAAGTTGGAATCGCTACGCATGAAAAATGCTGTTCTATGTATCGTTGTTTTAGAAGAGTTTTTAAAAGAATTGTCGGCCATTGCTATGGAGCATGCCATTGTATGGGAAGATAATGCAAATTCGGAGTTTATGTGGCAGTAGCATAATTATTGTTTTTAGAAATTAGCTCGATAATGGATGAATATCCTGGATTCGTTTAAAAGATTCCGTTTTAAATAGGCTTACCTCCCTTAACGATTGGATTGTTTTATCATATTCATGATCAAATGCAAGATTTTAATATGTATATTATGGTAGTCTTAGTTCAAATTTTTCGTTTGAATCGCTTCTGCATTTTTAAATAATGTACATTTTTATATCGCTATGGTTTGACAAAGTTGTAAACTTGCCACGTTAAATGGCGTTAAGGTCCTTTGTCACACTGCGTTTCCGAATAATGTTTTCAACTTGTGTAAATAATGTACGAAAAATTATTACGGATAACATCCTTAATGTTAATTTAAAAAACTCTATTTTGTGAATATTTGAAAGGATGTTATGTATAAAAAGTCCTATATTATGGTGCTTGTGAATATGGTTCCTGGATTTTTATACATTTACATTATATATACAAATATATATATATAAATTTAACTTTTTAAGTTTTATGTCATACATTTGACAATTTACGAAATGTTATAAATTTGAAAAAAAGTATGAATGGTTACAGTATGCTCGTGAGTGTAACCATTTTCATTACTGTTGCATTTTCTGGGCCAAAAATAGCCATTTGTCTAATATTCAAGTCGAGAGTTGACATAAAAGTAACTGAAAGTAAGATATGGATTTGAGCCATCCAATGTTAACGAAACGATAACGGTAACGACAACCAGAAACAGCGCGGGAAGCCCGGAATGGCATTGGAATGCCATGCTTAGCATAAGGTAGTCCGGGCTTCCCGCGCTGTTTATCGTTAACGTTATCGTTTCGTTAACGTTGGATGGCTCAAACCCTCTATCACCTAATTTTACTGTGGTGTGGTTCCGTTTAAAGTAGTATCCGATATAAATATCCCTTAACTTTATTTATTACAGAATGGCTTGCAATTTAGGCACCAAATGGCTCCAAATGTCCTAAACAATTCCTATTGAAGTTCACTAATTTCTTTAAGTGGATGTGTTGGGCAGCTAAATCTAAAAAGAAAATTAAACTTATATGGTAACTGGCTGTACATTTAGGCAACATACTTTTGGATTTATACAGTCATATCTTTTTGTTCAAATGCAAATCTTCGATACAGGATAGCAATATTTATAGTTTGAAACCGTTAGACAGTACCGACATTGTCAATTACAGGACATATTTAATTGCATTTGGGCTGTACAAAAGCTTGCTTTCGCAACATTGGCCATGATTGTGAATGACTATTCTGGCAGCTACACATACAGTGGATCAAAAAAGTATTGGCAATTGGTGTTTTTTTGTAATAAAATCGAAAAATAGGCAATGGAGAAAAAACC
>JAUJYV010000122.1:0-98572 GCA_033995625.1 Ophyiulus pilosus
TCCTCCCTTACCCCCCTCTTGAGGACACCCTTTTTGAATTCCCCCTAAGATCCAAGAAGAATGTTTTCAGACCATTGAAAGCTGCTTAATATAAACACAAATTGCATACGATTAAGATTTTCTTGTTTCTATTTTGAGTCAACATTCTCTTTGACAGAACAAATTCAAAAAAAAAAAATGTTCTTTTTCATTTAATTTTATAGAGTAATTTCACTTGTTCCTAATGTAGCAACTTTTCAACAAGTGATTGGTATACCCCAAACAAGTTCAACTTTTGCAAGCCATGATCACATGCAACCTGTTCATAGGCGCATGCTCAGGATGTAAGATGTCAAACTATTAAAATAGGTTATTTTCGGATGTATTGAAGACGACGCCATACAGCATCCCCAGCATCAATTGGGATGCCTTTCTATTGTGTGTGTGCACCACTTTCTGCTGTAAGTTCAATAAACAACGTAAACACTGCCATGCGTTGTTCGCACCAGCCTATAACGGATTGCTTACACTAAAAGTAGGCCTATACTCTCGTATATAAATAGTTCGCCATCAATTTGTCCTTTTCACGTAGCTTTTGTCTTTGTTCTTTCACCACAAAAACGTTCAAATACCAAACAGAAACGAGAAGAAAAAAGATCCGAGTGAGAAAGAGCATTTGCTGTGGTTGTCAGTCGTAAAGGGATTCAAAGGGTTTCAACTGATGCTCTGGACATCTTTACTGTCATGGACTGTTGTAGTCCAGATTACAAAGCGGGAAATACCAGTCTGTTTGCGAGGTTATTAAATAAGTTAGTGTGACAATAGTTTACATTGTTAGATAAATAACCAAATACGCATACCAAGAGAAAATTTCTTACTTTTTTATGTCCACGAAGATTGCGGAAGGAAGTTGAAAACTCCACCTCGGTGTGCAGTTCACACATACTTCAATCGGTAAAGGCACAACATCTAAAAAATTATCAATAATAAAAGTTGACATTTTTTTGTGTGGAAATGCACACATTTAAGCAATCACATCATGTATTGCCTGTTTACAATAACAAATAACAAGACCCTATAGATAGAAGAAAGTTTTTCAAATCTTAACTGTCTCAATAACCACCATCAAAAAACCTTAGGGGCCATTCAAAAAGTACGTTCCTGAAATTCCTTCAAAAATTTACCCCCACCCCCTGTCCACACGGTGTCCATTTTGGCCTAGACCCCCCTTTCCCCCCTCATATCGTCCTTACTATTTTTTTTTGTTGAAAAGTATGGTGTCCAGAGATTTTGTTGGAACATACAATGACCCATCCTACAAATTTCCAAGCACCTCGCTGGCAATTCCTCGACATTTTTCCAGATTTTTCTGATTAACGGAAATTTCCTGACCTCGAAGGGAAATTCCAACATAAAATTGGTGTTTAACACAAATTTAGGCATAATACACGACTTTTCCGAGGTTTTAAAAATTAAAGTACATTTGGGACTGTGGACACATTTCGTCTGGTGTCCTTTCCCCTTTCTCTGACCTTTAAAACACAAACAGAAAAGCCAAAAATTGGAAAATACTATCATTAGATGACGTCCATAATGGCTTCCACTCTCCATCCCCCCCCCCCTGTCCACATGGTGTCCACATTCCAGCAGACGACCCCTCCTCCTACCCTCCTTTTGAGGACGTCCTTTTTGAATGACCCCATAAGCAGCAATGGAATTTCAAACTTCTACTATGGCATTCATATAACATATATATCTTACGTGAAGGTACCTACATTAATTCATGCACTTCTGTTTTAAAATGCTTATGGAGGTACAAAGATATTGTCAGACTAAATGTCAAAACTACAAAAATAACTCATAGTGGGTATTAAGCAAAACACCTTTACAACATAATGTGAGCATAGTTTAAAAATAAGTTTCTACTTTGTATACGAAGCAAACATTCAGATTTTTTTAAATGAAAATAAACAACCTAATGATAGCGGATGTCACGGAGAACTCATGCAAGTACAATAGAACCCTTTCACTGTCTTGCCATATGCTCAACGTTTTAAGCTAGATTTGTAGAGGTATTATGCAGAATTTTTAGCATAGAGCACGGAGGAATAAGACAACTTCAATATAGCCCAACTTTAAAAATGATGTTGAGCATGCCCTAATTTTGAAAATATAAAAAAAACCAAACGTGAAAGTCTCTGACCATGAGTCGGACAAACACGAAACGTAAACATCTGCAATTCGAAATAAAAACAACAATAAACTAACAATGGGATTCTGCAGATAACCAAGTGATCTAAAAGGACGCAAAACCAAAAATGTAGATCTTATGGATGTCCTTGCGTGAGCCAAAATAGGATTTGCTCTTTGACACAACATTGATGTTGATTGGAAATTGGATGAATTGTTCTTAAAGTATGATAAATCAACTTAACAAGTAATGATTTAGGATGCTAGTGGCATGTAAAATGCTGATTATGACCTATGAAAAATTTCACCGAATTCATGCATATGGATTTGACGTTTTTCAGAAGCAAATTTTAACCGATATAGAGTATGATAAATCTATTTTTGGTAATGGGCACAATGCAAAGTTAAAAGTTAGATGTCCAATCTACATACATTGTACTTGAGTATTTTCACTTGGCAAACTTTACAATGGAATTGAATATCACGAATGTTGCCCTTGTGTACAAAAATAGTATAATTTTTCAAAAAGGAATATAGTCAAAATAAACATCGTGAAATGTTTGAAAGATTGTGGATAAAATATTAAAAAAAAGAATGCACACCAGTTCGTGAAGGTTGTCCTTGGAAAACTAGAATATAATGTGTGTCTTATGGACGCAATGTCATCATGCAAGTTAATACGGTTCCATATCTAATTCCACAATCAAAACACAGCCCCTCGTCAAAGTAGTAAAAACTTTAAAAAATATCATGAAATTTGGCTAAAACATCTTCTTAAAAATGTAATGGTTGAAAAGTATGTGAAACCCTATAACCAAGATAGTTATCTCAATGTTTCCCAATACAATGTCCCATAAACTTTTTTTTAAAATTCCTTGCTTGGTTTAATCAGTCACATTCGTTTTTCTTCGTATATGTACTTGTTTATTTTTGTGCAAAGTTGATTGTCACGATGTAACCCTTTGCTTTTTTAAAATTTTCTTATGGCCTTGATACGTGCATGCACATGCACGATATTACCGACCACCCAGGTCCAGAAATATGCAGGTAATATTCATATGCAAAGTTAAGGGGCATTGAGAATCGATATTAAAATAGACAATTTTATGATAATGCAATGTTCGTGTTAACCTTTCATACCCTTTTCCATAAGAAGAAGAAATGTGGGAAGCGAATTGGTTCATGGAATTGCATACTTGCATGTAAGTGTATAAAAATATCAACGATAATGTCCAATAAAAGTTTAACAACGAAGATAATATTATACTTTTTCCAAGTATATTATAGACTAGAACAGGATTAGGTGTTAATTTCAAGAAACATTTGCGTGTTGTACATGTTATCGAATTTAACCCTTTAGCATGGCTGGAGAATTTCAAAGGAATTCATCAGCGACCTGGATCATGATAAACAGTCTGTAGCATACTATTATTAATTTAACAAATGAGCGATATCTTGACAGTATTTTCCTCATATGACATTTCCTTTCAAGTGCTACATAAATTAGATGTCACGTGCATGCATTGCAAACTGTAAAATATAAAAGTACCGATGGATCTGCAATTTGCCAAATTACACAGGAAAAAAAGTTACCTGGTAATTTTTTGTACAATGTCAATTCCTCTACCATAATAAACCCGCAAGCCATTGCGTCGCCTGTCCAACCAAGACATTTTTACTCTTTTTTAAGGATGATGACTAACCATATATTAATTATTGCCCAGGTTGTGTGGATGACCTCCTGTAGCGACTAGTGACTTTAGCTTATGCATGGTTCAAGGCTTGGTTAATGTAGCAATTATTTTTTATGTCCTTTTTTTCACCATTAGTTTTATCGTTAAGGCATCCTTCCACACTTTGATGTGTTGCTCCAGTGGTGTTGTTGGAAAACTGCATCAATAAGCCCACTGTTTGGTCGCTTTTTATGTGTGCACACAAGCAACAACGCATTTTCTTCGGTGAGGTAAACATTACGGTGAAGAGGATGCACAATCGATCCAATTAATTCTAAAACTCGAATTTTTTAAACCAGGATGGAGGAAAAAATGCCACAGGAAATGTACTTTATGATACGAAAATTCAAAGCAGTTTCAGGCGACTTTTTGTCAATTTTAACTGACCAAGAAAGAATTTGTTATTAATGACAATATGATCGCGTGACTTCGCATGTCGAGCAATTATGACCAATTTTCCCACAAATGTATTCCAATAAAAATTAGACCGAATTAAGCCGTCTAGAGAACAAAAAGTTGACAGCGAAATATTATGGCAGATTTAACAGAGAACAAAAAATAATCAAAGGTTACTGACCATGGATTATTAAGAAATGATATTTGAATACCTCAGGACATATACATAGAAAACTAAAAACAAAAACTACAGATGCATAATGGAATGTAATCCACCAATAGAAACACAAATTGTTAGAAGAAATTCGCGATTATTCTAATTTGCAATATTAAGATTAATAAGAAATGGATAATTAAACTCAATTTCTATCCACCATAATGTTTCGCATTTTAACCAATTATTAATCACAAAAAACTATGAGAAACAGTTCATAACGTTTGTGATAAATATGTAATAGTTTTACTACAAAACCAAAACCTGTCACCATTTTTTTCTAATTACAAAATACGACTTGTTGAAACTTGCAAATTTGACTGATTCAACTTGTATAGCAGATCCAGGAGTTTATTGACCAAACTAATTTGCTTTCAATGTAGGCATCAAAGTTAATATTTGTTTCTTTATTAATGAAATTAAAGAAGTCGTTGTGTGAAGAGCTTATCAACACACTTCATGTAATAGTTTTCCTAGACACCACCTACTCGTCTTTTAATTCCAACAAACCCCTGGTCAGAACAAACTTCATGGATGGGATAGCTAAAAAACACGAATTGCAGTTTCCCTCCCCACCCACCCCCAGTTTCTCGGTGTTCAGTGTGAGACTAATCAAATCACGTCCTTATTTGCTATATTCCGAGAACTTTCACCACGAGCAATTGGCACCAATACTGCCAATCCTATATATCTGTCTTCCTATAAGCATCCCATCAAAAGGCTCTTGGCAATCCGGAGACAAAGTTGATTAGATTTACTAAGTGACAAGAATGCCACAGGGAACGTGGACAAGGCAGGAAACCAATCAAAGCTAATTTTTCTTGCTTTTTTCTTTTACCCTCACTGCTAACACCACCACCACCATCATCATCATCATTGTGTGGCGTTGAAACGCTGTGGGATTCACAACGCATAGGACATTGTTCACCCTACAAAAATTGCTGATCACTTTTGGAATCATCTCAAGAATCAAAGATATCGCTTGAACTACAGAATGCAAATTTGTACTCTACAGGATCGGCTCTGGTCAATGAAGAATTATTTTCAAAGGACGTTATCGTGCATTTTTGGTGTTGATCTAATTTTTTTGATTATTGCATAAAGTTTCAGGAAATATCAAAAACAAGCAAAGCATGTTGTCTTATTTCAAAAACATCGTTACCATCCCTTTATATACAACAAATCTGCAGAAACGTTTGTTATCTTCAGCATATTCGAGTCAACTAAGTTATGGATTATGATTGATGAAGTAGCTCAACAGATGGTCAGTGTAATATGATTACAGACTGAGTACAGTATTTTAAAAGCAAAACTAATTTTTGGTCCATGAGCAGAACTTCAGAACATGTGCATAGATAAAATAAAGTTTGATATGGAAATTGCTTGTTATGCTTTGTTAAAATATTTTTCTGTAATTAACATAAAAATATATTTTTACAAGCCATAGCTTTTATGTACAATACAAAGTGAATTGAGTTGTCCTGCAAGGTTGCAAGTAAGAATACGTTTTTTCGTAGTAGGGATCGTGTGTAGTATAGTTCTTTCTTATCCTGCAAACAATTCATTGAAAGTACACAATCGATTTCTACTAATAGTTTGGTCAGCTGAAATTATGGTCTTTGTTCGTCAATTATTAGATTGCAGGCAGAGCACGTTTTTTTTGGCCTAAGCAACCCTGCAGGCCAAGCTTATAATAAATACATTGTTTGATTTTTAAAGGCCATGTGAAGTTGTCGTCAAAGTATAATAAATAGATATAGAAATACTATGTTGCTACAACTTTTATAATAAATAAGGTTTTTTTGTGGCAGAATGAATTGCTCTCGCCGACTGGTATGGTAATCTTTAAAATGTACAGTATAGCAACAAGCAATCTTTAAGAAACATTAAATAACGAATTTGGTACCCAATTTCGACTTGAAATGTTGAAGTACTTTACACAATAATAATCTCAGGGGAATTATATATAGAAATATATTGCTCAAAATATTCGTTAAAAATCAAGACAATGCAAGTTGACAATGCGAGAAAATTAAAATGTTATTTCTTCAATTCAACTCAGTACCTTACAGTTGGCAAATAAATGTCATATGGTAGGGGGATCGTACCCAATTTCAGAAGAATGCTCTAACGTCAGTAGCGACTTAGACATCATTGTTAGATTGAATTTCTACTAAATCTGGAGATTCACCAGGAAGGCTATTCATCGTGCAATCACATTCAAAAAGAAGGACGAATAGTAAGCATCAGTCTTGGCATGAAGCTTGGTCAAAGGAATTGAGTGATTATGTCTACTATAGTGGTCGTTAGGCGTATATGGGGAAACAAGATGTGAATTACAAGAAAGATTAAAACGTTTGAATAACCCCATAGATAACTTCGCGTCTGAACCTCAACATGCCCCAATTTAGAGAGTGGAGCATTTCTGTCACACTCGCAGAATGTTGATAATTGCCCATAACAAATCTGGCTGCCCTATGCTGGACCATCTCTAAATTCTGAATATGCATGAACCATCCTGTGAGGGTTCCAAATAGGAGCACAATATTCCAACATAGGGCGAACCAGAGTTCATCCTTTACATTTTCCGCACATTCTCGAAATACGCGCTGAATGACTCTAAAGGCGTTGGTTCGCTGCACCAACAATTTTTGTGAAATTGTGATTCCAAGAGAGGTTTTTACAGTTCTTACATGGAATTCCAATAAATAGTAATATCTTTAAATATATTGTACAGTTCGGATATTATGTATACATATTTTCCATGAAATGTTATTGTAAATGGTACTTGTTTTCATTAATTCCTATAGAATATTTTTCTAGTTTTTGTGTTTTCCACGACGAGTTTCCAGCATTGATCATTAATGGTGCATAGGTTTGCCTTTAACACACGTGAAATCAGACAAGTGGAACTTTTTGGTCGTTCAATCAGGAAATGGCTTTTAAGAAATAGTCGTAATCCTCACCAATACTGCAGATTAGTGCATTTGTCTTGTATAATTATGAACATTCTCACGGTGCAATTATGCTTTCTATGCAGTAAAATGCACAACAATTTCCTTCAAAGTTTAAAAAAAAAAATTAAAAAGATGGTCTGTGAAACAAAAAATCATTTCTTTCATGTAATAACCTCCTGATGAAGCTCATCCTCGGATGTTAGCCTTTTTCAAAATGTTCATAGCGAAATAAATTATGTTTTTATGTCATCCTGTTCAAGGAGCGCGACATTTACTTCATTCGGCGTGACGGGAAACAATGGATGTACCTGCAATCATTGGCTTTAAAACAATCTAATTGCCTAATCCAACAACAACTTAATTACCAATGTTTAATACGAAGGCACGGCCGTGACTTTTCCGCTGCTCTTTTGGCACCACTTCAGTGCCCTCCATTGTCCTGTGTCTTTGTGTCACACACGGAAGCACACGTCCGGAGGCAATCAGGACAACAGACCTAAAGAAAGCAATGCGATTTAAAGTACATTTTTCTTGGATTTTTTTTTTCACTAGCCAAAGGATGTTTCTTCTTACTGTCTTTCTCCAAAACAATAGAATATTCTTTTTTTGTACCGATTCATTAAAGTTATTAACGTGTTGAAAGACAATAATCGAAATTTGACAACATAAATAATTGCATCTTTTGTTTTCAAAACAAGAGGTTCGTTTTTTTTTTTAATGCATTACGGGATTTCTGCATAAAGGGAGACATGGAACTTGTTCGTAGAAACTAACCTTCACACTACACATACATAACCTTCGTGCAAGTATAAAATTAGTGAATGTCGACAAAGAAATGTTACGTTTAAGCATTAGTCGTATATCGAAATTATTTATATAATAGTATATAATAGTTTTGTTTACTCGCACGAATATGACTTTTCCTCATAAAGACAAAAGCCATCACGTGAATGAATATGCTAATTTGGAATGACGACATATACTGCATTTTAGAAAACAACCTGAGATGCTTTGTGATTTGTTGTTTTTAAAGTCATTGACGTACAAATGTGATCTGTTATCACAATAAATGTAAACAACATTATACTTTCTAGAACGAGGATTAACTGTTATAGCATCATATAACTCACAACTAGATCATATATCATGAGTTTCATATTGCATAAATCCAAACCATTTGAATAATTAAGACACGAGCCATAAACTAACCTTCAGTTTTTTCCACAGTGTACAAATTTCAATTCAATAAATAAACATGTCCATGTTTAAGTTTCCTTATATAATATCGTATTGCTAAATTTAGTTGCATGATGACATGGACTGTCATCATGCTGACGCAACTGCACAGAAAAACCTTATGTGTTGGTTCTGAAGGTTTCTCAAGACGTTGATAACAAATCCAATTTTAAAGTACACATTTTCCGTACACGACTAAGATTTAGTTTCTTGGATTTAAGACAGCAGCTAGGACGAATGTCAGCATGCCTAAGGTAATATTAAGAAGGAAGTAACCATCCTAGTTTCCAATGTCAAATGCATTGCAAAAGCACAAAATCACAGCTCTGCATCTCAAAACAGACAAGGACAAATAATTAGACCAGTGTAACTCTGGGATATAAAAAAAAAAACAATGCATAAACTCTATGATTATACCATTGAACACGAGACTTTACCAAGTTCTTTTTTTTGGTAATAATGTGTAATACTAGCTCATAAAACACAGCTCAGACTTCTTTAATTGCCCAGAGAGAGATGAAGCATGCATGTATGACACTTTATAATCACGATGATTAACGTGCGGTTCAAGGATTAATCAAAATATGTCACTCTTTGTTCTTCCATTAATATGATTTGCAAATCAGATGATGGTCATAACAAAATAATACATCCATGCAGGATGGACAGAATGCTCGAATGCAAGGAAGTCGCCATGAAGGCCATCTTTCTTTATCAATCATTATATAATCCGAAAGGTAGAAAACAGTACCTCTATCACATCATGTTCTTACTCCTAATTGCGTTGTACTTGAAATAGATGGCTGTTATGGCACCCCTTCATCCCATCGTGTTATTCTGACTGTGTGTGAGTGTGTGTTAAGCTCTGTCTATTCCTCCCCTCGCATAAATCCACAACAGACCAATCTCCCATAACGAACGTGTAGATTGATAGGGTTGATGTGTATCTTCGTGTTAATGACATTGGGGCTAAATAGGAATAAGTAATGGCGACAAGTAAGGGGGTTAGGCCGACAAACTTCGGGATTTGGACTGCTCTTTGTTTCATGCCAGATAGCTTTAGTCCATGCAATTGAGAGAGGAGAGCAAAGGATTAAGGCAAACAATTATAAATTTAAAACAATTTCAATCTAATGGTATTAATTGAAATTAAGTGATTAGGAATGAAAGGTTTCTGTAAGGAGTGCTGAAGAAACTACTGGATTTTTTAAGGATGGTTTAATTATCAATACATTTTTAATTTACTCTATTTATAAATGTAATAAGTTTGTCTTAAAACATTGCGACAAAATTCTTCTCAAAGCTGTTGCTAAAAAGTTAACATTCCTAAAGTTAATACATTTTATGTGGAATTAAAAAGATGCATTTTTTTAATAATTCAAAATATAATTACTTGTAGAACTAAATATACATGAACATTTGATACGAAATCCTTATTATTTTCTAATACTTATTTTCCTTAAGAAATTCCTTATTAGTATTCGCATGATTCCATATAAGTTATAGTTTACTCGATAAATAGAAATAATTAATTTGTTGAAAAATAATAAATCAAAATTCATCACAAAGATGTTGCTAAAAAGTTTACATTCCTAAAGTCAATATATTTTATGTGGAATTAAAAAGAAGCATTTTTTTAATATCTCAAAATATATATTACTTGTAGAACTAAAATTTACACAAACGTTTGATACGGAATTATTACCTTTTACTTATTTTTCTTAAGAAATTCCTTGTAAGTATTCACGAGATTCCATAGCACTTAAAATAGTGTTTAATGATGAATTCGCATGAACAAAAGCATCAACGATTTGATTTATGTAAAAACTGAAATCATTTGAGCTTAACAAGAATAAATCATTCATAAACTGGTATTCTATACAGAATTAATGTATTGGTTTATGAATAACAAACATGCGGTATACGCTAAAGAAATAGTACGCTTTTATCCATTCGTTATGGTTAAAGATATAAACAATCTCTAGAATCAATCATCTTTTTTATGTTTTTCAGTACTAAATTCTTTGTTAGCGACAGCAGATAACAATTCCCTGGGTGTCCATATACGACTGTAACGTGATGTTAATGATAGGACTGCAGCGTGACTGCTTTGCAGAATAAATTCAATTCACATTCACAAATTTGAATAATAGTTGTTTTAAATTTATGCAGGTCAGATAGCTGGCAATCCATGAAAGTATCATCATGCTTATATATGGATAAAAATGACATTCGTGGGTATAAAGCATCCCATAGCCATTTGTGCAAATATTTCATAAAATGCCTAAGGTACGATACAAAAAGTTTTATTCAAACGTCCAGTGGTCTGTCCCATGAAAAAAATGCACTACTATAGACTGATACTAAACCTCGATAATAAATAAAAAAGAATTGATAGTTAATATCATTCCTTAAAAGATAATGAACCCATTACATCCTGCTATTACCTGATACAAAACAAGTACATAAATGGACTTAGGTATATTAATTCCTATTTTCTGCTTATAATACGTACCAATGAGAAAAATTAACTTCAAACTATAATTCAGAAGCTATGCATGATGAATGGAAGGACGGTAGTTATAGTTTTCAATGTTTCCACTATTTTTGCACTTTTATTATTCCCCAGGGAGATGGGAAACTATTTTATCCCATCTCGTGTAAGAATATTCATTTATATTTGCCCTTCGGGTCCAATAATTCAAAAAGCCACATAGATGAGCAACGGAATATTTATAGGAGGACAGACCACGTTCTACATCATGATTATTATAAAGTATGGGTACAGCTTTTCAAAATCTTCCATGCAGAACGGGGCAGTTGGCGTTATGTTCAGTGAGGTAGGTGGACTCCTAATGCAGTCGTGAAATGACCAGCTAAGAATTTATGCCTATGGGCCAAAGAAGCGATCTATAGAGGGCGAATGGCCATTAAATGGAACCTTTCAATCAGCATAAAATTTAAGCTCAATAGAAATAGTAGTCACAGACTATGACTTCATACCTAGAAATATAAGAATCAATACGCAGAATGTTGGCAAATATAAAAGTACATACAATAATGTGCACTATGCGAAATCATTGCATGTGTCCATAAACTTTTCCGTATCAAACTTGTTTGGTTACCATTGAAAAATTTAGTCGTTGCCCGGGTGGAAAAAGTCAAATATGGGCCATGTATGGGCATATATGGCTAATTCCAAATATGGCTAGACCAGAAATTTTACATGTCTGGACATATGTGTATGACCCGATAAGTCCATAAATGGCCAGGTATGACCGACCATACTCTCCCATATATCTCCATACTTCGCCATATATTTATGGCCATCATATTGGCCCATTAAAGACCAAATATGGCCCATCAAGGATCAAGCATGGCCCATACATTGCTTTGTATGGTCCATCAAGGGTTAAATATGGCACATACATGGCTGTATATGGTCCACACATGTTCATATATAATTTTTGATATATATGAGCAATTAGATCAGTAACAAGTTTTATCTCTTTGGAAACAACTTTACTATCTTTTCATACAGAGCGGGAATGTACGAACTCATCCTTTTCGATAATAACAGTAATTAAGAGTCTTTTTGTTGTAATTGCAGTCAAAAACTTATAATTGAGAGAGATAAGAGAAAGTTTCGTACAACGAGAATTGGATTTTCTTGACTATTATAAAAACACTACTACAGTAATTTGTTATAGTACCATCGTCCAATCGTTCAAGCACTATGATTTAACAGCCAAAGAAACAATAGTCGATGTCAGAATGTTAGATAAAGGTTTGAACACATGCAACATTCAAAGACAAATCAAGATTTTACATAAGGGAAATTCTAGATCTGCACTTTGAAAAGACACTGCAAACCATCAGATGCGATTAACGAAATGGAACGGCCCGTGATCTCAGTAAAACCGCAGCTATTGTCAAATCCCGCAGAGTTGATTGGGGGCCTGGCAATGCCGAGTCTTTAATGAGAGCTTATAACGCCAGAAAACACTAAATTTTCAAAATGCAATTGAATGTTGCACCTGGGGTTACTCTGGCCTTCGTGGTCGTATATTTGTCACAAGGGATCGGGATCTGCTCCATCGGGTTGCTTTTAATGAACACTTTGTCAGCCTTGGCCACTTTACTCCTACTCGAAAATTTCAAAGGAGTATTGGAGGAGGACATGGGAGAGATGACCACTTCAACTGACACAAGACTGGCTAACAGGGATGAAAAACCAGGAGAGAAAAACCAGAGGGTGAACGGTGGGGCTTTACATTCATTACTCGATGGAGATCAACTGAACAGCCAACATGATATGTTGCTTCGAGGGTAGCAATGACATTATTAATTTATAGCATTTCAGAGCGTAGTTGTCTTTAGCCTTGTCACGAGCCCATGAGTTACAGTGTCGGCATCTGTCGTCGTTGAAAATCTTTCTCATTTTCGCCGTATAAATGGATCCGAGCGTGGCGTTGGCAATAAGAGCCAATTGCACGCACCGGAACATTTGCACATAGAGCTTATATTAAGGGGAAACTGCGTGAACTACAGACCTGAAAAAGAGGGGATAATAGACGGAGGGGGATGACTCCACTCCATGCAGCCATCTCTTGATTGCGTTACTGTTGCAAATGAGGGAGGTAATAGGAAGGAATCATTGAGTACCAGAAGGGCGCCCCTATATAGGTATCAATTCCACATTATTCTTGCCATTGCCGAAAACAAAGACCCTACGATAGCTTGCTTTTTCTAAGTACATAAGCGAGCTCTTTACTATAGTATTTATTAGCAACCATGCATTGATTAGGTTTGTGACAAGGCGTCCAACATATACTTCCACAGTTGGGAAAAAGGGAAAGACTTCCCAAATACCCCAAATGTTGAAAAAATACTCCACATCTTCATGTATAAGTATTTGAAATAGAATACACGTTTCCTTTATTAACAGCCAATTTTAGCATGCCAACGTCTTTATATATACCGTAACTTTAATGGCGGGAAGGGAAGAACTACGCATGCGCACTCATTACGTTCATTGGGTAGTTCAACGCGTGGCTCCTCCCTTCCCTCCATTAAAGTTAAGGTAAGTATAAAGACGTTGGCATGCTCAAACTATAACGTATGCTGTTATGTTATAATACTTCATACGTAATTGTTACAGTATTAAATAATACAGGATAAATCGCAATATTCATCAACCACTTTCCTAAGAATTATATATACTTTGACAACTTTCAGAAGTGATTTCAAAAATACATAAACATTATATTGGCAGTGGATGATTTTTTTCCAAAATTCCGTTGACACAAATTTAGATGTTTACTTAACTTTAATAATTCTACCACAAGTCACAACTCGTCCAAATTCACAAACCATGTACATGATTGGATCTTAAGTAGTATGTTCCATGTCAACTCGCTATTACTTGGTATATCAGCAAGGGTCGATCATTCATGACCAACTTTGCCACTATATAAATCTGTCTGCATCAAACTATAAGTAACTCATCTTTGAAGAAAGCCACTTGATGTAGCCTAAGACTTGGAGTAACCTAAGAAAAAGTGTGGTGGTCACGGATATTTGTTGCGTGCAGGCTTTCTTATTGATTAATCGTGCCATCTCTTAACGCTCGATCATTTTCCTTTCAAATTTATATTAGGGAGCATGATCGGTCAATAATAAAAATGGAGGGTTCGTGCATGGCATGAAGCATGCAGTAGGAGGTGCATTTCGCCACATACAGAAAACTTTAAAAACTTTTGACACCCTCTGGCATATGGGTGCAGTGGTACGTGCATAGCCAGTTCCAAATATAGCATGGGGCAATGGCTGTCATTCAATTAGCCCTACGAGTCATATGCAATTCAATTTATGATATTATGTCATTTCATGCATGCACGCCGCGCCTGCCCTGTGAATGAACTCTAGTGGCACAGAATGTCTGGAGCCAAAGAGGAAATTGCAGAAAATTTGTCAGCTGCACTCCAGCATGAAAGGGGATAGTAATAAGCCGAAACGCGGGATACGTACCCTTGGGAACACTTCAAATATGGAGTTGAGTAAGTTTCATTAGAATGTAGATTGCAAATGGCAACATTTAGGAGGCAATGTTTACAAGTCCTATAATGGATTTTGCAAATATGGTTTTATTCCGACACGCGTAGAAAAGAGAGGAAACGTGTATCAAGTCCATGAAAACAGAAAAAAAATGGAGGAAAACGACTTTTTTGGAAAAAAATATCCAAAAATAGCTACACGTTTATAACTAAGGTTCCTTAAAATATGCGCGGCTAACATACAATATATTTGAAAAAAAGTTGTTTGTTTTTTAGCAGTATGGAAGTGAGGATTGTTGAATTATGAATGGAATTGCGCAGTTTAGTGAATGAAGCCATCAGAGGGAGAAAAAACAGGCACAAACAATTATCATTAACTCTAATATACATGTAGAAAAGATTGTCATCGTATCTGAGAGCGCATACAAGTATAGTGTTCAAAACGCATTTAGTAACTAATCTCATTTAAATTAGTAAGTACTAGTTAAGATCCGAATGAACATATTTCATGAAGACTCGTAGTCGGTAATCCAATAACTTACGCCCTACATAAGTGACCTTTTTGGAGATGTTCTAGTGAGAATCTCTAATCGATATCAACTCGTATATTGCGTGTTCTGGAGCTATAATGTTGTATAAACAATGTTTCATTGTTGTGACTTTTTATATAGGACTTCATTAATTGGACTTTTGAGATTTCTTTTAAGAATCAAGACACTTCTTTTAAGACGTTTGAGACTGTTGGACTTCCTTATTGCATATTTCCAGATATTCCCTAAATTCGAATGGCTTTACTAAGTGGCTTCCAACAATTCATAAATTCAAATTTTACAAAGAAACTCTTAATCGGTAAGCAATGCTTATGAATTTCCCAGCCCCATTCTTTATTACATATCATGCACAGCGTACGTATTAAATAATTGTGTTAATAAATTCATAAGCCTTGCTGCCCACAGTGTTTATTATTTTACCAATTGAAGCACGGATGTAAATAAATTCATGAAATTACCGTTTATGCATAAGCATATTTTTAAAATTAAGTATATAATCAATGGCTTGCCAACTTTAGTTACAGTTCTTTCATTCATCTTTAAAAGCAGTATTGTCATTCAACACTTTACTGTCACGCAGCTTAATAACAAAGTTGAAAGTGGACAAATTTGCTGCTTACAATTTAAAAAAGACAAGAGGTCGCTATGGTGTTTAAAGAAGGCTGCCGTCATGCAATTCACGTATATAACTCTAGCTATATGGCGGTCAAGAATTCTGTTGTTGCGGTGAACCATTCTGGTCCAGTGAATTGTACGTGTGTGCGACTATGTCGTGAGGGAGTTCATTGGCGAAACAACATTTGGGAATTGGAAAACGATCATCCACTATCAGCTATTCACTCGCCCTCGCAATTGAGCAGTGCCAAAAAAGACCACGCCATGCGCTTAATTGCCACAAAGCATGGAAAAATGTCTTTATTTCTAGGAGATGTTCCCTTAGGTGCATCCATAAGAGCAGAAAAATGTCGTGGCATTTTCACCGCAACCTCTGTAATGGTCATTTCATGCCGGCTTTAATAGAGTTGTAAGGAATCATTACTGACAGCAGAGAAATTCCAATTAGCCGCTATTGTTCTGGGAAAAGTCGACGCAAAGCATAGAATTTTAATGCAACCGCTAAGCGCACCATGCTGAAAATGTTGTCTGAACAGACGAGGACAAGATGGCTGCACCGTCTAAGCTCACGTGGGGAATGGCTGTCGCATGGGGACAATTTTGGCAACTACATGCAAAATTAATAATGCAAGATACGTTCATTCGTAGGCCGAACGAAATGGAAGCATTAGGCTATTACCTGTGGAGCAGTTAGTTTTGCTACAAATCAATATTAATGGCTCTTGGAGGAGATGCTGCATGCCTACTGTTAGATAGATGCATAGACAACCAACCCGATCCTATACTCTGCAACACCACTATAATTGTCCACGTCTTCTGCTATGCCAATGGAGATCTTTCATTAAGGTCTCCTTGAAGAACTTGAAATTTTGTAAACCAACATCATAGTTTTTTATCATCTCGATAGTTTAAATTTGATGCATTGTCTATAAAAGAAAGAAATTGTGGGTATGCAGACAATCTAATATCGATTGCAAAGTTCTGTTGAGAATGTTAAACAGGACTTATAAATATGTCTATACAAATGAAAATAATCTTGCCAAGTGTAACCACATATGACGTTATAAACGTGTATGTACAGGTTAAGAGAAATTTCTAATTTCTGATGATGGTTATGAATGGGGCTCTTAAACTTTGAAATACCAGTAAAGTTTCAAATTCAACTTCTAGTACGTTTCTTAATTTACGTCGCCCACGTCTACTAAAATTGCACGAATGTTACTATAAAGTTTGATTAATTTTATTCTTAATTTCCGTATTGCATAAAGGAACTCTGAATGTCTTCAGACCAGCCGTTGGTCAGATTTACCAAAACAATGCCATGACTGGACAATGGATAGCAAGGTATTCTTTCTTATCAAGTACATTGCAGTTACCAACTTCATTTCTGTAGTAAGACAATTTGTGTCTTGTCTGTCACTAATTGTAACGACCCTGATATACTAACACGAAATTTACTTCCACATTCTTAGGTTTAACATGGTTTTTTCTCCAACTTAAAGAGCCCATAACGACAATTGGCCATCATTTCAACTGAACCCTCGGTGCTGTCTCCTTATGGTCTTAAACTAACGTGGCAACCATCAGATAGCAGGGTGTTTGACACTTGTAGAAGGTGGCGATAAGGATGAGCGAACCTTGTAAGACAGGACCAGTCTTGTCGCCGACTAAAACGCCTGCAGCGCCATCAGATAAGTGCAGGTAACGCGAGGTGGTGGTACTCATCCATCGTGCCAATGACAAATGGCACACATTCCTGTGGGACAGTACAATCCAACAGATAACGCAGCATTCCCGCACTCGCTTCATCCTTATACAAACGAGAGGCAATCAGAAAGTACTCTAGTCGCCATTCCAGGGTCAGCAGACTCAAGAAATTGAGCGTGAAAAAGCATGGGAGTTCAAATGGCTAGCTTTGTTAGCCAACCATTTCCAAATATATGTTCGTAATAAAATGAAAAATTTAATGGTCATCGCCACTCACCATATCAGTCTACCTTTTCTATTTCTCGTTTTTTCCTGTCGTTTTTTTGAAATAATAATAAAAAGTAAGCAATTCTATCCTCGCATGCCAGGATGTATTTTTAAGGAAAAAAAAAATTAGTAAAAAAAATGGAAATTTAGGAAGCTCTTTTGTAGTACTTATGAACTCACAAGGTAAAAACTGCATTGCATTATACAGAGTGGTCCAATTAACAGTTCTTCAAATTTATAGTAAATGTAAACTGATATATTGGTTTTAAAGGATTTTTCCAGCTCTTCAATAAAAATATTTCGTCATTGTCTATGTTGTTATAGTTTTTACCCATATACCCAAGGTAGAAAAAGGTGGTCATTTTTACATCATTTTTTGGTCATTTTCAGACCAATGTTTGAATGGTCAGTTTATGGTCCAAAGATGACCAAAAAAATGATGTTTTAAAAAGAAAGTCTCGATGCATCGGTGTCATAGTTGTGACCACTTTCTACCTGGGTATGACATTTCATTATATATAAAGTTGTTTTATATATATGTATATATATATATATATATATATATATATATATATAATCATTTAAGTTGGTGCCATTAAAGTGATGTTATGCTTAAATTGTGTTAACAATGACAAACAATCATGTTGATGTTAATTTCTCTATTACAATTGTAAATAACTTGCAAAGTGTCCTTGTTTTACTAAAATTGTCGCGGCACACCGGTAACATTATGATTTTACAACGAACTTTTCGGGTGACTCTTAGTAGTAACAAAGCTGATGTTTTATTTGCAGAAAACTCCAAAAACTGACAAGATTAGAGAGGACGTGCATCCCCAAAGGCCTAAAAGTCATCGCGTATTGAAAACAAAAAAAAACGGCCAACATAAGGGACAACAATGATGACCACCTAATGGACTTATGCATTATTTGTGCAAAGTGGTGGAACAACAGCCACCGCCACAAAATGGATGTCTCTCACCTTTTTGTTTCCCAGTTTTTACTCGGGGCTTTTTTTCAGTCCCCATGAAAGGTAAGTGGATTGCCAAGGGGACACTAATGCACCTTCAGAAATTGGACAGCAGTGTGGCAAAGACCTTGATCGTCTCCCCACTCAATTAAGTCAAGTTGATGCACACCCTGTAAACTGCTGACACATCTTGCCCTATTGCCTATAGTATAGGAGTGCTTGTGCCGACCTTCCAGAGTGAGCGTTATTAATCGTTGTCATAGTTTGGTTAGGATTAGTTTACTCGAGAACATCCATCTCATAAATTGAAAGTCAGAAACCGCTTGACCCCTGTCCAGTAATTTGAAAATGCCGAGAAGGATAATCAATCGCATTATTACATTGCACTCGATGATCAACGAATTAATTTTGTCGAGATGTTGAAATTAACATCTAAAAGTTTTAAGATGCTAATGACATTTGCAATTAAAGTGAATCGGTTCCATACAGTTGAATGCGCAAGAACTGATCAATTTTGAAAATTGTAAAATCAACCAGTTTGCTTATTTGATGGTTGATGCTTGAAATCAGTGAAAAGCTCACATGTGTTACATATATTATGAGTGAATACCTTGAATACACCTTATTAGAACAAGTCATTCACGTGTATAATATACAACACTTGATTCAAATACGCCTTCATGTCCACTGTTGACGTCCATAGCTTCGGATACATCAATCAGTCCCATAATCTGAAATGTCCATCTTCTATCCCGTGCATTCAAAATTTTCACATGTCTGGCAATGACGTAGTGTAATTACTTCACGCAACGTAAATTGCATCACCGTATTAGTTGTCTCAAGGTTGTGCAGTCCCACAAAAGGTAAAATTCCATGTCAAGTTTGCGAATGACGCTTGTCAAACGTAAATCTTGCGGTAACACCACATTGGCTGCTACCTGTTCGCATTACTTTTAATGCGACAACGTTTTCAACAAATAATTGTCCCATAAAATAAAAAGTACACGGCAAATGGTTTGTTTTCTTGGCTTCCATGTGCAAGTATACATCCTCCATTCACCTGTTGCTTTCCCATAGCCGGAACCCACCATCTACTTGGTATGCAAAGGAAGTCGTTTCTCGCGTGCTGAATAATCGACTATTTTTTTTTTATCTTGTCGTCCTCGTCTAAAAACGCTGTACTTCCCCCACGTTCAGAGATGCCAGAGATATCGAAACGACGACAAAAAAGTGGTCCTCAAAGTGGTACAATCGAGGAAAGTAACAAAGCAAAGAGTGATCCTTGCCGAACGAAGTGTGGGAGGAATCACCATGGTGAATCAAGGACCGCCAATGTGCAATATGAATAAAAACGAAACGAAGGCTAGTGTTATACATGTTCGACTCACGATTTATCTCAATTGCGGAATAATAATGGAAACACGGTGCAGAACTTGTCCAGTACTTGAACTAAAAGTGAAAAAATTCTGTTGAGCTTTTATGCTTTTATGCTCAACGTTTACTCTCATCAAGTAAATGCTTGAATCTAAAAGTAAAAATGAAAGCCCTTGTATGTTTCATGATTATTGTACCTTGTGAAAGATTTTACACGATGCATATGTTCACCTCGCTACATCTCTAAAATTTACCATTGTTGATATTGAGATGTTTCTGCAAATCAAGACCTTTGCAGAAGTCTTTTTTAAAGTAGTTGTTTGATAAATATCGTCTGTGACCAATGTCATTGCTGTTCATCCATAGACATTCTATTGTTTTTTCAAATTCTGTAAACAGAAAATGGTGTAGAAAGTATTTACCATGTAAATCCATACAATTCCATTGTTGTTTTGTTTATTTCAAATTCTACAGTAAGTGCAGAAAATAACTACCAAATAGATTGGAGGATTCCTGAGCTTTGTGAAATACTTTATAATATATGATACACTTTACTACATTTCTAAAATTTGTCATGGTTGGTAATGTTGACATTGAGGTGTTTCTGCTAATCAAGATCTTTGCTATAAGATTTTTTTTAAATAGTTGTTTGATGAACATAATCATCTACCAATGCCATTGCTTTCCATCCTTAAAATTTTCATTGTTTTTGATATTCTGGAAACAGTTAGTGGTGCAGAAGGTAACTACCAAATAGAGGGAATGTGCTGCACAAAAGTTCAGCACATTGGTCCTTTCCTTCAGTCAAGTGATGACTATAATTGCTCTACTGGTACTTGTGGTCTTGTCCTTTACTAACCAAAAAAAGTCTGGAAAGACAGCGATCACTGCATGTGACACGATATAACAACAAGAGAAAAAAAATACGTTGTTTCACAAACATATTATACTGCTATAACAAATGCCATCTTGTAACATTCACATTTTTTTTTATAATTTTCTCCCCACGACGATCATTATGTCCTCCTCTCATCTCCAGCCTTTTCTTCCACTTTACATTCCTGCATTGCTGACACAGGCCATAATAGATCCCTCCGGCAGTCACATCCTACCTTTTCAAGTTCAAACCAGGGTGTTTTTGACATTGCCTTTTTTCGAATTTTTTTTTCTTTCTTTTCTAAAAATCAAAGTCAAGAAATGCACACAAAGCCCCTCGACCGATCACTTAGATCCACGAGTCATTTTGTGCTACTAGAGGTAATGAAGGGTAATAACATCTTGTAACAGCGCCAAAATTGGTGGGGCTTCGTGCGCAAATTACGCCCTCTAGAGTTGTCAAACAGGCTGCGCTGTGACATGTTGCCCAGCAACTTTTCGAAAAACTACATTTACCTGTCAGCTTTCAGAGTTGTGCCCACTTGTCAGAGGCCTAAATGTATGTACGTTTCTCGTGGACAGGCAAGTGGCCTGGCGACCTTCGAGGCATTTTTCTTACTGTGTATGTGTGTGTGTCCTTCGTCCTACTTAGCCTGTCCAGCAGTTCAACTAACTACTTCAGTGTACTCTGAGTCTCTGTAGTTTCCCATGTGCCATTTAAAGTCTATTTAAATGCAAATGGTGTGTGCTGTCAAATGACAACCCTTTAAGTGTATAATGCATCGTGGACAAAATTCGAAAAGGTCGAGAAAAAGGATTTATGCGTTTGCTTACAGTCTCAATCCACATGTATGGCTTTACGTTTTTTTTTGTACTCGAGTATGCACGTGTCCTGTGTATCAACAATGAAGTAAACGGGTCAAGTTGGATTTTACATGAATGAAATGTATTAAACCAAGACATTTTTTGAAAGTGAATAGCTGATACAAAGTATTTACTCTAAGCTTAAGTATGGTTATCCCCCAGATCTGGACAACCTGAATTGTCAGAAAGTTGAAAACCGCTGGAATAGTCAGGGTAAAGTGATTTATTTTGAAGATGTCAAGAGAATTCTAAAATTAAATACTGCATTTGCATTAACATACACATAGCCAGTTATTAGTTAACAGTAGGACCTAGTGCCAGGATAAAAAGCACAAAATCCCTGCATCTACAGAAATAAGAAATTCCAAATTTAATTATTTGACATTTTCAATGGTCAGGAAAGTCAGAAAAAAAATTGGAAAAGTCAGGGAAGTTGAAAATGTCATATCTCTGGGAAACCTGTTAAGGAAATTAGGTATAGAAATTTATCTCTATGCAACTAACAAATGTTCATAATATTTGAATGGAAATTCCATTTGAGTTAATACAATTTTTATTAGACAAAATGAGTCAAGAGTGAAGTGAAAATGTAGACATCAGTGCATTCCACACTAAACTCACCAAGTCATATTGAGTTAAGCATGATTCCACATCAAAATTTCTAAATATAGAGTATAGTTATCTTGTCAATGCTTGGCCAGCTTTCGAATTATGCGGCAATAAAAGCTTAATTGCACTATACCACCATATGTGGCAATCGAAAAGTCGTAATTTATTCCATAAACTTGTTCTTGCAGATAAATTAAAAGCGAAATAATTATGAAACGTTTATCTCGTTTCGTAGAGCCAACATTTTACGAAGCATTGAGGTGTTCAACGAGGCAAGGTTACTTGTAAAGATTAAACTTCAGATCGAATGTTACATATCAACTTTATTTCAGACAAAAGTAATAAAAGGAAAATTAGAGAGGCCTAAATGGCAACTGACATTTTTAACGTGGTTTCTGAGTTCCTCTCTCATTTTGAATTTTTTTAAATATACTTTTTAACCCCCATTTTTATACTTTAGTCTTAAAATGATACTCAAATAATATTTAACGTTATTTCAATGACCCGATAAACACAGGGAAAAGTTTAGGATTTATAGATAAAAAAAACTTAAGAAAAAAAAAATTCCTAAAAATTATAAGGAAAATCTGTTAAGAAAAAAAATTAAAACAAACTTCACACAAACATGTTGAAATCAGCAATAATGATTGATGTAAAACTGGTCATTAATCGACGCATGGGTTAACGTGAAAAGTTAATTGACTGTCTTTCACGTAATTAATTATCAGTCGTTTTTTGAGAGACAGTTATTGATTGATAACATCCACGACCATTTCTTATCAAATCCCTGCTTTAAGAAACACTGTACAAGTTTCTGCATAAATGTTTCATATTCGACATTTACGAAATTTTTATACTTTTTTTTACAATCGTTTTTTGAAGAAATATTGTTGGTGTGTGATTCGATACAAAACTATAGCATTTACAGTAGGATTTTAAAGTTAGACATATGTAATCCTCAAATAATTTCAAGTCCTATAACACGTACTGTTTTGCAAAATCATTTTAGACTAAAGTGCTGGTTTGTGAAACACTGCTGTTAGCTCGGTAACATAATTTGTAAATTGAAACTACAACATTTGGAGACAAACCAAACGAGACAAAATTTAAACAAAATTTCAGATTTGTGAGACATAGCAAAAGTTGGCAATGAGAAGCTATGAGAAAATTTGAGAAAAACCATCATTTAAGTTAGGGATAAAAGTTATCGCAACCTTCACCTCATCCTCCTCCTTAGTCGATTTCCCCTTTTTATAAAGTCAAAAAGTCTCGAATTCATTTGCAACAATTTTTAGACTGCATTTCCCTACATTTTTTTCCTGTTCTATGTTGCAAAGAAAAGGACATTAAAATGCATCAGGTGGAAATATTGAGCCAATAACATGTAGCCGCAAACCCATCATTCCTAGCGAGCCTTAGGAAAGTCGCACATTTTTCTAAGAAAAGCGACGCTTTTTGCTCGTTGCTCCCCATAATAAAGCGTATTTAAAACTACAAAAGGCATAATTAAGGTAGGTAAGAGATATCATTATTAGGTTTGTAGCTATAGCGGAAGTAAACTGCATTTTTTCCCGGCATAAACAAAGTGTGCTGGCATCCCCATTTCAACGAGCTGTGTGTTGGGCGTGTTAAGTACATCCCTGGTAATGACTAATGACTAAAGACGTCTTTAGAAAATGAAATCTTTTTGCCTCGCCACGGCTGAATGCCAACTCGGGTTCAAATGGTTTTTTGAAAATAAATATCCTGTTCGCGTGATTCTGTCTGTATTTCGCCATCTTGGATTTTGCGTGCAATATGTAAAGCCGCGATTAGGAAGTTAACAACATGTTTTTGTTTCCTTTGACTACAAGTTTCAATGTCGAGGATAGTAAACTGACTCAAATATTCAAGGTGTACAACTAAACAAACTGAAGGTTCTGAACTGCAGAAAAACCTCTACTGCATACACAAGATGAAATTAAGTATTAATAAATATGAAAACAATGCTGCAGGACTATACTGTATTCGACAATTTTCGAAACTGCACGAAGACAGTAAACTGCACTATAAATAGAATGCAACTTTTAAAATATAGACAGTATAACAAATTGCCAGCGTTGTCAAAATGGTAATAAAAGTATCCAAGAATATATTGTTTGCATTCCTGAAGTACTGTTCTCATTTGAGAAGTTAGTTTTTGGTTATTATTTTAAAATTTTAACAAAATTCACTAAACCCTGTACAAGTTAACACCTAAATTTCGTTGCATTACTTTCTTTTTGTCAGCTTCCAGGCAATATAATCCATAATTTTTAAAAATCCAATCAACGTGATTGGTTTAAGTTAAGTTTTAGTTATATCAGCGCCTGGATGCCTACCAAAAGCAAGTAATGCAACGAAATTTAGAGAAAGGACTTGACAAAACTTCACAAGAATAAGATTGGGCCAATTGTGTCCATGATTGTGTTCGTGATGTTTTTTGTTTTTTTTAAATATGCATGAAACCGAATTTTGATGAATTATTTTATTCTAAACGATGATTATTATGATGATGATGAATATTAGGCTCGTAAATCCAGAGACGCTATGGCATTATCCGGTAACATGAAACAGTACCTATAGTGTAACATTTTAGTTTGAAGTGAGATAAAGATATATTCTTGCCTAAAGGCATAACATTTAAAAAGTAACTTGTATAATAAAAACAAATGCACACGGTGTATGTGGGAAACCTTAGTGTTGAACACACCAAACACTTGTATGCGGAAAAATAATTCAATGTCCACAAAAAAATACATACTTATAGCTATACCAGGGGCTATTTTCAAAGTGTTGATTATTTCATCCTGCTCGCTATTATACAAAGGTTTTACGACAGGAAAGTAACTGCACAAGTACTTGCGACATTTGCCTTATATTATAGTTTCCTATGTGACGTCAAAAAAGTGTATCCTTCTTAGCATTTTTCCACTCAAAATTAGCAAAGTAAAATTGGTTAGTCAACACCTTTCCAGACTAGTTGAACAGCCTTAAATGACTGGAATGTCAAACTATACCAATGACATATCAGGCACGATAAGGCACCTAGCCACCAATTTAAAGGTATACATATCATAAACATTTCTGTAAAATTAGTTATAACAAGATGGCGGACATGCAAGCAGTCGACTAAATAAAGGATGGTTCATTAGCAATGTACGTATGATTTTCATTTTAGTAAACACCCTTGAGGGATTTCACACTCAGGGACTCAGGGAAAGTCGCAACCAACTTCTAATACAATTAACTGATGCCTCGCAGAGGGCGCTTCTGGCACCAGTTTCTAATTACTATTACAAGTCGGTAAAAACCCATTTCCTTTCACCTGTTAACTTGTGGCAAAGTTCTGAAATGTCAGCCTCTAGGTTGTCATTGCCGAGTGTAATTACCCAACGCCAGAAGACAAAGACGGATTTATATCTGCTTTTAAGTTACAGTGGATGTTAAACTAATACATTGAATGGGGGGAACAGTTTCCTATATAAATTTTCTCAGCACATTTTTAATTCCAGCAAAAAATGGTGTTCCCATCTCAAGGACGACCACTTTGGATTTGTTGCAAAAATGCAACGGCACATGAGTTTACAATGGCGGGAAAGCAAGTGCATGTCTTGCTGAAAAATAGTGCGTAAAATTATTAATAAAACTATAACTCGCAGGCATGCTAACGTAATTTATATACCATTTTTTCCCTCACTTCACTTGATATTCAACAACAAACCTGTCCTACGTGGTCATTATTAAAAATGGTGCAGGAGTTCTATTCTTCAATAAAATGTCGGCAATTTGAGCATATTTGGACTTCAAAGAGAGCACTTAAGAAGCAATACAGAGAGAATAACCTTTTTTTTTTCCTTCCCGAAAGTAATAACGTGCGAAGACTAGTTAATTCACACTAATGTGATAATTGTAGGACATTGTTGAAGAAGCGCATGTCCTCTTTTGAATATAGTTGATGTCCTTTTGGGGAGAAGCACACCTGGGGTTTAAATATGCTGCATTGGCATCAAATAATGGTCACCTCGATCCCTCACGAGGACATATCAATCAACGTAAAGGGAAATACAATAAAACTGGACTCTTGTAATGGTTCACTGAAATCAGTTTTGGACATTGGATGCCAGACTCAAGAGGATGCTGCATGTACAACCTGTTGCTCATTTACCCTCTATTCTATATGCTCTTGTAATTGGGTTTCTGAATCATCCATAACTGTGAATCTTACGTCACATACTAATTCCTCAATTATCACACTATAACTTCAGTGTATATAGTCATAAGTGAAAGCATTTTATGCAAATTTACATAACTTCTATTTTAAACTTATAACGTGTTATATTAATGATTCGTTATATGATCTGTTATGTGCAATGTCTAAATCAGAGCACGGTTTACTAAATTAAAATCATATTTCAGACTTTGTGATCCAGACCGATTAAACATTTTGCTTTTGACATTTTTGATGAACTATTTGTAGCATTTTCTCTTGTCCTGTCATATAGGACAGGGTGACAAACATTTCTTAGGGCCAACCTGCATGCATGGGATGGACAGAAAAAGTTAGTATTATTACATTCAAAACAAATTCTGGGAATGTTTTGAAAGGTTTGTAAATAGTAAGAGTGGAAGATTTCCAATTTCCATGTATTACTGTTGGATAACATGTATAGGTGAGCCATGATTATGCAATGCATAAGTTTAAAAACACATGCATGACTTTATGGACGTGAAACTTCAAAACCTGGACAGTTGGTCACTATACACCTGTAGACATACAAGGGTCAAGTACAGTTATATAACAGTGTACCTTGTATGACCTTGTGTAGGCCCCTATTAAAGTTTATGGAAAGACCCTTGGCATATAGTCAAAGTAAAAATAACAAGTTTCTCGCCATAGTTATCCGAACGAGCCTCGCAGCTCTCAGTGCTTCACCGTTGTTATAACATATAAATCGATCGCAAAGTTTTCTTTTTTCGTTAGTAAATGTGTAATGCGCAAGTGTCGAGCCCGAGCCGCCCAGAGTTGGTTCTGGATGCGAGACTGGGCTGCTGTCGGAGTTAAATTCTCGATGACATTGGACAGAAAAATGGGTCGGAAGGATTCGCCATTGGTTGGCCAGGTGTGAGATTCCTACCAACGAGTCTCCACCCAGAGCAAACGCACTGCGCGACATCCTTATGAAGGAGGAGCGTTTTTGGTCGACCGGAACGCCCGCGCATGCGCACTGCACTCCCTCGGCTCTTACCTGCGCAATGGCAACGCTCGGGATTATCCGAAGATCAAGGTGTTGCGGGAACATGGCTAAACAAGAGGGAAATGCTTCCCTCTAGGGCTGGGACAGCTAATATGCAAGGACACCTGTCGAATAAACACATGCGTTTCATGACCATAACTGTACCTATTGAAGGGCGTAGATTTTAACAAAAAACAAAAAAAAACTACACCCGGAAGTGATTCAGAATGAATACAGATGGTTTAAGTTTGCATCACTGTTATTTATAAGGGGTTCCCGATTTACGGGGTTAGGTTTCAAAAAGGAACATATCGATTGTGGGAGATACTTTCCAGATAGCTACGGATATTAAATTTATATGGGAGTGTATATTGGCACAGGTATTGTATACAGTATAGATAGAACCCCCTCTTATCCGGCTCCCACTGACATAACCGACTTAAGATGTATAGATGCACTTCTGCAGTACATTAAACAACAAGAATCGACTAAGTCATTGCATGGACACATTTCTCAACATTTATTTTAACAAAATATAGATTGATTTTGTAAATATGCTAATTACTGATCAATAGCATACAAATAATAAATAAAATATATTATCAAGCAAATAATAAATAAAATATATTATCAAGCGTATTCTATTAATGTTATTATTTTTTGTAAACATTGTACAATCCGGGTTAACCGGCTCCATTCCTTAACCGACAAACTTCCAGGCTCAACCATGAACAGGTAACCTATATATGTACTCGAAACATTAATATGCATGGTTTAATCTGTTGTGGTTACAAATAATTATATATTCTATCATGGAATTGGTTCCATGGATACTTCAAGTGGTTGACTGACCTAATAAAGACCAGGCCCTCAAGAACAAGCTCTTATTATCCCACTTCTTATTTCTAACTTAAAATTTCAAGTTGTTGCAATTTAATTAAACTTAAAGCTTAATAGAACATTGCAAAATGTATTCACGGAATTAAATATTTAACGCATAATGAATTCAAAAATAGTCTAAATATACTTTGTGCATATTGACTTTACAGCCCTTAACATTTAACAAATGCTAAAACACTATAAGGCCACTGGTATATTTTGTTACAATATATGCGTAATGCATTAGGCTATAAATTTGATAAAACATGCACGTATTGCTTGTAATTAAATAATTAATACCGATTCATGACTATCATTTACGAATAATCCAATTACATTATCGGCATAATATTTGCAAGTGCCCTAGGCTTGCATATATTTTAAGCTATAGAAAAATCTAAACTTTTAAAGATTTAAAACATGTATTCTATATACAGATAACTAATAAGACCATTATTAAAGGAAATTGAAATTTGTTCTTATAAGAACACGATATAATTATATTTCATATATCAGAAGTAATAAACTTTCCTGCAGGTTTTAAGTCATTACATGCATATGCACCATTTGATAATTAAATTGCCTTGTTTAAAAGGTCCTCTGCATACTAAACGAGTAAACCAGAAAATATACAAGACATAGCAAAGTTTGGGCACGTGATACAACATTTTTACATACCAATGGCAGCTAGTAACGAATTTACTTTAAAATTTTGAAAATAATGACATTAAACTTTACAGATAATGAATGTTCAAAGTAAATCTTCATTCGTAGAGATTGTTCCTAAACTATACATTTGTGCATGAAATTCAGGAATAGGAATAAAAATAAAATACGTTTTTGTAAGCAAAACCACCAAAGTTGACTTATTACTACACGGAAATTGAAATTAAATTCTCGTGTGAAGATATACGATGATAAATATGTGAAATAACAAAAACATGGACACCATTTTAACATGTCAAAGGACTTATAAAAATGAACTTTTTAAAAAAATGCAATTCTGAATAAACCTGTCATTCGTATGCACAGTAGGTGATAATTACGTGCCTATTATAACACAAATTTCACACAAGAAATTACATGTTTTTGTCAAGTATCATTTCCGTAAAATACCGATAGAGGGTTATTTTCACGCCATTTATACAGAAAGCTTGAAAACGATTTACCGTATGAACTGCAGATTTCATTTGTTATGTGGGGCGGATCTTTAAGGGTCAAAAATCCCCCCATTGCATATTCTAGAAATCCATGACCCTTCTATAAGATTTCCATCGAATTTCACACTTTGTCTATCCCATCTTAACGGCAGGAAGATACGGCCTTTCTGCATATTGCAAGATGGTAAGGTAAGGGGTAAAAGTTATGCTTTCAAAAAAAAAAAAAAAAAAGGTGTTCACTGTGGGTGACGATTTCGGAGGTAAAAAGTTCAAAAAACGTGTTGGTGGTTCACAAAACGCAGACAATCCTCGAAAATAGTCACTCAAAAAACCCACTTGGCTCTAGCCCCCAATTCACCCCTCCATCGTTTCTTCATTCCCTGGATTCGCCACTGGAACTAATGACATTATTCGCTAAAAATTTCAAAAAAAGCATTTCTAAATCTCATCACGCAAGCAAGTATATAAAAATTCAAAATTTTCTCAGAGTAAATTCTCTTTCTGGGTGTCCTCCTCCCTTTGATAAGCTATTCACAACACCCTCCTTCACCTCAAAAATTCTGAAATATTTTTATAAAAATTGACCACGAAGTGAACTGATATCGGTGAAAATCTGCCAATGAACTGTATGAGTTTGTTGTTCAAGTTCAGGACATCCAAGTATACAAATGTGTTTTAATAGCATGCAAATACAGGGCTTATAGGATCGACCTGCAGTTCAGTAAAAGGTTTTTTTTAATTAGACAATTGCCAACAGACCATTCCATTTAAAAAATAAAATAATGAATTAATTAAAACAAGCAAAAAAATCTGTATTTTTCAATTATTCCAAAAAAATATACATATATCCGTAAAATCAGTATATATTCAGTAAAAGGTTAATTCTTTAATTAGACAATTGCCAACAGACCATTTCATTTAATAAAATGAATTAATTTAAACAAGCAAAAAAAAAAACAATTTTTAAATTATTCCAAAAAAGTATTGGACAGGACAAATAATTACATTTAAGCATTTGGTGTTGGCCAACTAATCGTCTTCATTAGTCTCAAAAAATTTCAAAATTCACGACTGTTATTGTACCATTCTCTCATTTTCTGTAATTATTTCCCAAATGTCACTAAAACAATCTCACTGGCACGAACTTGTAAACAAATAAAAGAAGATAATTCAGTGATGCCAAATTAAGTCTTTTAATGCAGTTGGGGGCCATTCAAAAAAGAAAGGGGGTATTTTTCAGATTTTTTTTTCTCTCTGTTTGAAATGTCAGTGAAAGGGGAGGAGAGACACCATAAAAAAATGTGTCCCCATCCCAAATGCACTTGGATTTTTGAAACCTCGAGAAAGTCCGTAATTATGCTTACAATTTGCATTAAACACCAGTGTTATGCTGGAATTTCCCATCGAGGTCAGGAAATTCCGTTAATCAGAAAAATCTGGAAAAACTATCGTGGAACTGGTAGAGAGAGGGGTGCTTGAAAATTTATAAGATGGGTCTTAAAATTATGCAAATTTCAAAGGGATTTGAATATTTTCCAAGAAATTTACCGGACACCCTACTTTTCCAAAAAAAACTAAGGACGTCTATGAAGTTATTTGGGGACGTCTTTATTAAATAGCCCATTATCAAAATAGCTCCTTAAATATATCATCGTCCACATTACTTTGTACACCCCCTGTATATAACCCATCATTTTTTTTTAATAAAACAGTACCCTCTTGACATAAAAAACCCCATCAATCCCCATGAAAAAACCAGTACGAATTATACAGCATGATCCGATGCTCCCACGGATAGGCAAAACAAATGAGCTATATTAACACCGTATTGGCAAATAGATGCAGCATCTCTGCCACCATCCAAGTAGATATGGAGGTTCGATCCCCGCGCACCCCGGGTTCTTTCGCGTGCGTCATGCTGCCTGATGAACCCGGGATGAACCCTGGAGGCCATCAATACATCACGAGGCTTCCCATGAACCCCTCGTTGCCGGCAATCGGCTCTTTCATTCGCGTCCCAGATGGGGGCCAGCGAGCATGGCTGCCTGCCACAGGCTCGTTTGCTCCAGTGGCAATCTCTTCTTCACCCCTGCTACTTTGGCCGAGGAATGCCGATGTCGGCCGCGCCAGAAACTACTAGGTTGCCGACAACATTCATTTTTTCACCTCCCAGCTATTATTTTAACTCCCGAACTCCCGCAGATCGACGCTCTAACCGATACCCCAGACAGCCATTTCTTTTGTCCCATTTGTCTCCTCCGCTTGTCCAGCTGCTGGGACACACACTGAGAAAACTCAAGAACTGAATAATTTCAGAGCAAGGCAAAAACCA
Source organism: Ophyiulus pilosus (assembly GCA_033995625.1). Taxonomy (NCBI): domain Eukaryota; kingdom Metazoa; phylum Arthropoda; class Diplopoda; order Julida; family Julidae; genus Ophyiulus; species Ophyiulus pilosus. Next base: position 32,220 of record JAUJYV010000122.1, read on the forward strand.
TTCCTTTTTCCTCCGCCAAAGGACGGAGGTATAATGAGTTTTTGCTCCCAAAAAACAAACGCTATACGAAGCGTTGCCCTTTCCGCGAACTCCGATTAGCCATAAGGGCCATTCATAAATGGCTACATTGAATTTGATCTCCACAATGTCTCGTTTTAAAACAAGCGGCATTTCGAACATGACATCTTGTTGGCACTCGAGAATTTTAAATGTGCGTGACGGGTCAGATTTCGACCCCCATAATTTAAAATCAAGTTACTAACACTACATATTGTTAACTGGGCTTAAGAATTGTGAAAAGCTATAAATTGTCGAGAAATGTCAGTGTTTTTAAACCGATGTGCCGTGGCACACCAAGGGTCCCAAAGTGTGCCGGGAGGACGTTCGAAACATGTTTAGTGGAGACACTATACAATACCATGTATAGACATTTGTATCCTATACATGTATTGGCATGTCTAACCACTGATTGGTGTATCGTAAAGTTTGAACCGTATTCATCCATTGAATGGCCATGTTAAGCTTTTGAATAATCATATGCAGACTATTCTTGCATTTCGAGTTTTCATACATGGACCATAGAAGTTAAGAGATGTTGGACATAAGTTGAACATACAGTATTGATGCTCATTTGGCCATACAAAGGAATATACGAACACACATGGTCAAACTTTTGCAATTATGACCACACAACGAGCTTATATAACCAGATGTGTGAAATGTCAGGTCAATCCACATATGGAGAATGAGTAATTTATGCCCATACATAGCACGTCTCCTATATATATTGTGTAATGTGCCGTGAGTTAAGAAAAGGTTTGTAAACACTGTTCTAATTTCAACTGTTTTCTAATACTGCTTCACTGGATGATCCGACAATATTTTTAGCATAAAATCAGCTCCTATACTTGGTTTTCGTAAAAAAAAATAATGGACTCAAACATGTGCCATGTAACAGTTGGCGAAGAAAGTCGAAAAGTTCAAATTAAAATAAGTCACAAATTGCCACTCTCGTGTGACATCCTCAAGTGGGCAATGAAATTCCTCGTCTTCTCTCCCCACAACATTCTTCGACACCCTAAACGTGCCTGACATCATTCATGAACCGCCTCCACGTTCACCATATATCCTCTATTGAGAAATACGACTAGATTATACCATATAGTAGCTAGGTTAGGGAATTGTTCGCCAATCGTTCAAACGAATGCATTGCAAACTTTTCATATAAAAATGAAAATATTAATAACTAAGAATTCCTGTCATGATGATGATATGCATTAACAATTCGTCATCTTTATTCTGGCTGACTGACTGTTACTTGTAAGATAAGCAGCTTTCCAAATCCTTTATGAGACGCCCCAAAAACAACTTTGCAAAGCTTAAACCTGAGTTGTCTAAACTGCAGGCCATCGTCTTGCTTGTCATTGAAAATTAATTCCTATTATACAAAACGATGACGAAAACTGAGCTGCGGACATTTTGAAAGTTGCCCGTATGACACGTCGTCATTAAAATGCAATGACTTGCAGGATGTTCTGGTGCATGCGTCCCGCAAGCAAACATTACCGACAAGCATTTTTTTATTCTCATTTTTGATGGTTTGACACGATGACAATGACCAAATTGTTGGTGCTGTTTTTTTTCAATTGCACGTCCACGACTACATGCATACCTTTCTCACTAAATCCTTAGAAAAGGATGGGCAAAGCAGTACTTTAAAAAAAAAGCCTTCAAGCCACACAAAACTTCTGAAAGTTTGACTTATCCAGTTCATGTACATTTCAAACAGAATTTGTAACTGAGCTTAAATATGAAAGTTTGTTCTAAAATTCGGAGAATTATCGCATAGGTAAGCTTAAGGCCAGTTCAAAGACAGGTCACCTGACATTGCAGGGAATTAGTGAATAGTGAATATATGCAAGATTGAATAAACACGAACAATTCATGTGCAACGTCTATTGTAGAAACATGTTCTTCAGCTGTTTCGAGATTAGCAAGATTTTCAACGCCTTTATTGGAACTTTTGTATTAGCAAACGTTAAGTTTAAATCTTACATGTCACATTGGCTGACGGTCCCTTCAAAACATTGGATGTATGCGGTCATCCCTAATATCCCCATCACGAATTTAACCTGCATGTTGTGCATACTGTATAATTTCCTGCTTAATTTGAAAGCCTCATTGCAATGTAAAACTGCACGTTACATTCACCCCTATACATGTACATGAAACTGGTAATGAATTTGCAATTGAAGTATACAAATGACATACACATTTAATCTTGAACTCTAAAAGTACCAGGGCTCGTGAGTGACTTGGCCAACTATTTTCTGTAACGATATTTTCTTTGAAATACAAAACTGGATTCATCATAACCGTTGATGTAACCCCATGAACATGGCAGCTAAGTTTACCTACATGTGAGATCTTGATGCTCTTTATAGACACGAAGAACTATTAAGTTAGTAAATAAATAGAACAACCTACTATGCTTAATCAAAACTCTATATCAATATACAGAAATCGAAATTTTCTGCCATGTCTTACAGGTGGATATAGCGTTTGTGTTAAGCAATGTTTACATCGCAGCATATATATTGACTCATGGTGCAGTTGCAAGCACGTGGTCACCTTTTTTTTTAACGTGTGAACGGGTATGCAGATTAAGATTTGCTGCGAAAATCGTCCTTGGTATTTGTTTTCCCGACGCCTCTGAATCACTAATTCGGATCGTCCACCCCCACCGAATCCCATCTGAACAGTGTTTGCTGTCCGCTGCCACTTCAGCCTCGTTTCCCTCATCGCTCATCGTTCATCGTTCCGGCTTTGAGGGGAGAAAAATTGGGGACGACACGATCGTTTGAAATTCGGTATTTCGTTGAAAATGACGCCGAGGTGACCACCGATTTCCCCGCAGTGACCACCAGCCGTGCCGTCCTCCATCACTTGTCACCGGCCGGACTTGATCGTGCACGCCGCGCACTCATCATCGTGCGAAAAGAAAAGAAAGAAGAGAAGAAAAAAAAAACGGCCAATTTTCTCGGTTGATCGTGACGAGAAACGAGTCCGTCCACTTTTTTATATGCATTTTCCCTGTCGAAAAAGGAGGACGGGCCGGGAAATGCAGGAGAAATAAGTCGTAGAAAACGCGTCCTGTATCCCAACAATTCGGAAAAAAGGATGACACGTGAAAACTTTGGTGACAAGTTTTCTTTTCCAGTGACAGTTTGGATGTTGGATTCAATGGACATGCAGGGAGAAAAATAACGTCGAACATCAAGTTTAGAAACGACTTTCGTGTGACCCCAACCCGTCAAAAAATCGGTTAAAAAAAATTGCTCTAAAAGCGTGTTTCAGTGCAGCCTAAAAGAGCACGGGACCGAATCCTCGTTCCGCCGCCAATCTCCCTTTTCCAAGCGGCAGCTCGACGTTGGAGGTGGCCGGGCAGTCAGTCAGCAAGCCAGCATCTATTCGCCGGGAAAAGTTGCGAGTGTCCTGCCGCTCTGAGTGGAGGCGAATCCGGCATCGCGATCGGCCACATCCGGGGTTCGTGTTCGGTTGAAAAGTCGAGGGGTGAAGCCAGCGTCGCCGGCCTCCCGAGTGCCTTCGCCCGTCATCCGAGGGACGCGGTACCGGCGAACCCCCGAAGTCCGCGTCCGTCCAATGCGGTGCAGTGCTGTGAACGAGGGGGCCGGGCCTAGTCAACCGTACCACTGGCGATGATCGATAGGTACCGCTCGGACTTTACCTGTGCACGATCAACGGCCACCACAGCCGTGCTAATGGAGGGCCATCGTCGAGCTTCGCTTTAGGAAGATGATAACGAGAGGGTGTTGTGAACGCGATTAAGCGCAACGCCATAAGGTGGCCGCTCTTTCGACCTGGTGGTGTTGTCCACTTGCTGAACACTTCGGGACAGTTTTTTCCACCCCTCATTCGCCGGACCCCGCAGGATTACCTTCGGAACGCTTCAGTGAACATCAGTCGACATGTGTACGTGCGTGCTGGTGTGACGAATCGTGTCATCTATACATCCCGGATTGCATTAATCGCCTTTATTCTGACCCTCGGATCTCGAAAATCCGATACAATTAACCTGACCCTTAATGCGATGACAACCCGATGGATTTAGCAGAAATCAACATGCGTTTGGGAATGTAAACGTCGATATCTGCGACAAGTCAATTCGTAACCTTATACTGATCACGTTTGATTGGAAAAACAAAAAATAGTGATACTGGGTCTACTAACTTCTGTGAACTGTGTACTTGCCCTGCTTGCCCTAAACCACTCACCAGACATAAACATCAGAAACGTGTGTGTCGCTCGTGTGACTAAGAGAGATCCTTTGACATCTTCGACAACAAAGCTAAATAGTTTGGTAAGAAAAGTTTTGTTTTTTTAGTGAAATATCAGGTTAAAAATTTTCAAAAAAAACACTGCATGATGTCCTTATAGAGGAACTGCAAGTAAAGCTCTGGAAAGTTGGTCCCTAAAAAGTTTCTTGTCAACGACCAATGACAAGCTGCAGTTCGTCGTAAAAAAAAAGTACTGTCCAAAAAACGTGAAAAGTTATGTGTAAATGCTATTGTAGCAGCTAATCAACAGAAAAGTGCGTAGCCGATGTCCACGTTGGTTTTTCGGTGCATCAGGCCACCAGTCGTCCCCGCTGAATGCTGCCTCCATCCAGCCGAAGCTCGATGACGGATTCCTGCTCCAAGTTGCAGCAGTTTGGCATGCCAAAGTACCGCCGCCATCGCTCCGTACCAACTCCCGTACCAGATGATGCCATGTTGTTGGGGGAAGATTACCACGGCAACCAGCAGGGCGCGGGCTGCGTCGCCCTCGGACTGCACATGAGCGAAGAGGACCAATCGGACGCCAGGCCGAGACACTCGGCAAACGGCCGACTTGTCATGGATGTGGTGAGTACTCAATCTTCGATTGTAATTATTAAACGCAGTTTGCACTGCCAGTGTAGCCTATAGAGCGGCCCGGTGTAGGCCTATGTGCGTGCACGCGTTCACACGGGAGTCTATGTGTTTCTTGGCCATCGCTTGCAGAACACTTCACTGACACCTAAGCTCGTGGCAGTTGGTGCTCGGCTTTTGGGTCCATGCCACCGCCCTTGTAGAGTATACCATTTGGGGCTTGCTGCAGTATAGAATGCTTCTTTCTCGACCTAAGTTCTCGCCGAGAGTATGACATCATGCTATTTCTGCATGGAAGTTTCAGGATGTCTCCTGTCTGCAACATGACAGTAAGTCGCACAACTTTTTCTTGCAACTCAGAGGACCTTTGCTTGGGTGCCATAACACGTGTAGTTCGAAACCAAGTTTTTGGTGCAACCTATAAACTTTTAAGGACCAGGAAAATGCCCATGCTCGTTTTGAGATAGAACACATACCGAAACGCATTGCTTGTAAATACGTTTTTTTAAAGCATGATCAAGTTTTGTGGCTGTCATGATAATTCTTGTCAAAGTGGAACTTTTGCACATTGTGTTCTAAACTTAAACACAGTATTGTTGTACTTTTTCCAAAAACGTTCCATGTGTTTTCAAAATTCATACTTTGACAGTATTTCATAGTAATGCTAAAATGTAAACGTCAAAATACCTTTACATGCATTATTCTCAAAATGTATGCAATATAACAACTTGTCATTTTGTGTATGTCGTGCGTGCATGGGACGCACACATTTGTCATGCAACTTTGATAGTGACAATTTGAGCTAGATATATTCTTATTTGCTAATTTAGCATCATATATAGTTGGTTGTTCAACAAGGTTTCAAAACACCTTACGCGGATAATAATAGTAGTTAGCATGATATTGTTTTATGCTTGCACATATGTATGGCCTTCACATTTTTAAATTTGCAAAAAATCCCAAATGCAGTAATAGTGGTACTGACAGTGACAAGCCACATCTCCATATAGTCAATTTCAGAAATAATTGTCATAATTTTATGAATTCGGACTTTTCAAGGAAACACCTATTGTTGGGCCACTATATATTATAGCAATTATGTCGAGTCATACATTCTGTAATAGGTTTTTTGTGGTTAGTTTTATTTTTCACAGAGCGATATTGTGATTATAATCGCCATGCAGCTGTACTTATTTCCTCACTTTTTTAAATATTAATAATAATAATAAAAAACTATTCGTAGGCCTATCATATTTTGCATGAACTTGAAGTTTATTTGCAAATTCATGCAATGGTCATTTAAAGACTCATATTGACTATCTTGAAGCATTTTATGATTTTAAAGTTTCATAAAATAATCATAATTTTGCAAACAAAAGTGCCCTAACATCTTCAGACCAAATATTTGCGTATATGCATGCACGACTTGTATATAAGCGGACAAGGCCCTTTGTACATTTCGATTCTTCAAAGAATTTAAAAAGTTTAAAAAAGAACATAACTGATTAAATGAAACTGTTATAGGGCATTGATCTTTTCCCCTTTTGCCCGTCTGTATTCTTACAAGCCCATAGCCAAAAGGCCCCATAAAATAAAATCATATAATTCACCCCTGCAGTTACCAAGGGCATGTGGGAACCAACTACATGTAGATGGACATTTTATATATGGGTTGCATTTTTATTTAAGGTTTGAAGGTGTGAATATGGTGGATAGGGTTATATCCAATTTCCTATTGACAGGCATGGCTAATTTCCACAATGACCCCCCTCTTATATTGCTTTTGGTTTATTGCGAGCGGTGTAAAGGTAGAAGGTAATTTCAAACTTTGGTTTGAACACTGCTGAACATGTATACCTTTAGAAAATCGTGTGGTATTGTCACACATATGCCATATACTCTTGTGGAATAAAAAAAACCTAAATTAACCATATCATAGTATTCAGGAATGTTAAATGGAATATAATAAAAAAAGGGAATTCATTATCTGTTAATAGAATTTTTGATATTTAATCGATGATAAACGGGCCGTAACCAGACTTAAATTTTATAGAAGCCCTTTGGAATCTTCCATTAAAGTTAACGGAGCATCAAACAGAAATGTAGCCATTAAAAAAACATATGCACAAAGAAATATGTCGTGCCCTAACTTATTTCTTATCATGCATGCGGCAAAACAAACTGCATTTATATATTGTTTGCAAGCGTTATATTTACTTGTCACGAAATGTTGACATAACAATTACAAAACAAATTAATAATTTAAATATATACTTCGAAGGCGTGATATATTTTATTGATATACGCTGTATCGCGAAGAAGGGTGGGAAATATTTGCATAACTGTATTTATGTAAATAAATAATGCAATACTAATCGGGATGATAATAACAACACTGTTTTCTGGAGACTAGTTTAAGGATTCATAATCTAACTTACTTGTTCAAATTGATCGGTTTATGGTTGTAAATATGCCGAAAATTGCATTTATCAGAACTATAGTACGATATAACATCAGCCAATCGTTATTTTAGCTATTAATTACCAAAAGCGCAGGCATGCATGTAGTTAATTGTGTATTAGTCTGTTGAGAATAGGGCCTTTTATCGATTTGAATGGACCAACATTAGAACAACGTTATGTCGAAATTAACGAGAAACAGATTATAAAATATATATAGACGTTAAGGCCCATTCAATTCTTTAGTATTTAAGCTGTAAAATACCGCGTTAAAATACGCTCATAAACAAGTTTATAACAAGGGTCCCATAATTTATGAATGTTTTAGTCTAGCATTCACCATCTGTCGTGAGCATTATTATTAAAATTGGCATTGCATGTGAAATGCAAACATGCATCCAATATACGAGTACATTGGATTTTAGAAGTGTGAACTTTTGCCCAAGTTATGTCTCAATTATTCGATATAAGCAATTTACAACTTTTGTTATACGAAAATATTCCCACTTTGTTCGCAATTATATTGTGTTGGACTTAAACGATTCCGTCTCACCTGTTGGGGCTTTTTAAGCAGGTGACCCTCACTACATTAATAAATAAAAAAAATTAACTAAGCAGATAACTTCTCAGCGCTATATAGGAAACAGTACTGATAGGAAACAACGAAAAACACCAGAAAACACTATAGGACCCACCGTTTTTCCAATCATCAATTTCCCAATACAGGATTTCTAATAGCCTCCTATATACCAGCTTTCTAATTACAAGCTTACCGATGCATTTCCAGTCGTGCCAAAAATAATTATCTGTCTGTGTCATGCCAATTAAACTGCATGCTCTGGGTCCCTTTACAACAAATAAGCGCGCTATTCGCTTAAAATTTTAATTGGATTGTTTTCATTTTAACTGATTTGTAGAGTCATTCAAATAAATGACTGAGTGGGTAAGAGCATGAAATGACTATGTCAAAGTTGCCATTTTTTTTCATTAAAAACCTTAATGAATGAACGCATGAAAACTATTCGGGCATAGAGTCAAGGCAGCAATGTCGACACTAGCTATATTGTATTAAGCGAATTCCTTAAGCATTTTATATGGAAATGTGTAAGCTGTTTGAACAATTTTGATTAACTTTATTTTGGGATTGCAAAATATTGGCTTATCAACAAGAAGTAGCCCAAACAAAAATACTTGATGTTAATAAGGGTCTATACAACCGGGTTAAAACAACGTCCAATGCACTGATGGAAAACTTACTTTTTAAAAAATGAAATACACAGGTGTACACGGTACAATAAGGAGGCGTGAGTTTCGATGACGTCATAAGAGTATCAAATTCCAGGAAATGCCATGGGATGATTGAAAATTGCAGGCAATGTATTTCTGAAAAGTGAGATTCCGCTTAATCGGTTGCATTACAGTATATATATATATACTTTGATGCCGAGCAAGGCCACTGCCATTGATTTGATAGGAGGAAAAAAGTTTTTCCAAATAAATAACAGAGGGCGCTACCACACGTTTATCAGAAAGAGTTGCCATGGGTTAACAGAGAATATCATTTGTTCGATTGTCGTAATGGTATATAAGATTTACCGAAGGCTAATTGGGTACATCAATTAAGCGCCGAAAAATACCGCAATTAATACACCCTGATTTAGATAAGCATTGGTCGTTGATCGCAACATGTTCCGCTCATTGAATCTGGTTTATAAGCCGATTAACTTTAACGAGGCATTGTACAACTGCTGTCATTAAATACTTTTCAAAACAGGTCATTGCCGAAATATTCACTCCCCACATCTTTTGTTGTTGTTGAGAATTAATCAAACAAAACACCGACCGATCATATAATTATTAGGGCCGTATTCATGTATGTCACCGCAGACCTGTTCTTGCGGTGTTTATTGTTTATGTACACATTATTGCAGCCATAAACAGTATAATTCATGTATAGGGCTGGCTGTACAATGGTTTTCCGCAATTGCATGTGTTGATCACACCGTATTACGGTCCAATGTGTTCCGATGGCGCATTCTTGACAATGGCCTACTTTCTTTCACGAATTCAAAGTTTTTATTGTACTAGCTGCCATGGGGCGTTGTCTGAACGCCAGTGTTATTTTATATAGAAAAGGTGAAATTGTATGAAAGTCGGTTGTTATTGCTTAATAGCACATGAGGGCCGCTGTTGCTCTTCGCACCAAAACTTATGACAATTATGACACAATCATGCAGGTAGAAAGTCAGAGACCTAGTATTGCTCGGGGGTATAGTATGTATAGGTTGGAGAGAGAAAAAAAAGTAAGGACTGGTTATACATATACGGTATGGCCATGGCAGTCTTCACATCGGTACGACTGTGCATGGAAAACAAAGAAAACAATTAACCGCAATGACCAGCATGGGAATTTGGTACATACGATGGAAAATGAGCAGTTTCAGTAATTTCTGCCTTCAAACGCTTTATTAATAATTACTTTTACTGCACGTGGTTCTACGAAAAGTGCTTACAAGTGAATGAGGTTATACAGTAATTCAGGGTGAAATTGGATCAAGATTGCTACATAACTAAAACTTGACTCCAACATACTGATTGGTGTTCACAGATTCAGCTGTTTCAAAAAAAAAAGTTCAAGCTATATTTAAAAAAGTCAAGTACTTAAAATGCCTTAAAAATATAGAAATTCAGAGAATAAAAAAAAACAGATTCAGTGATTCATGAGTGCATACAGTATTCGAGTAATTGTGCATTTTGGTAATTGTAAAGTCAGGTGTCCAAAAGCAGGTGATCTATAATTAGTTTCAAAGTTTCAATGTCTGTGGCAGGTATAGAACGTCTTATACATTAAGAAATTCCATCCTTACAGACTCGTATCTTGTCACAATGTTAGGACCGTTTCACCTGCCACACGAGTAAATATTAACTATACGCGGCGAAACTGCCGAGCAAACGACAAAAATTTCAGGTCAAGCAATTCACAGGTTTTATGGCCCAATATACCAGCGACCATGCATGCACAAAAGCCTCAAAAAGGTCAAAGCATTCAAGGGGGCATTTGACAAAGAACGGTGAGCAATGGCTGTACAACTGTTCTTGTATATGGTATACAAGTTACATCGTTGCATACCATGCTAATGAAGAGGCAAAAGCCAAAGATTTGCAAAGAAACATCAACATTGTGGATTGTTTCTGATCAATAAGCCAATGTTCTTTGACAGTTTGTCAATTTCAACGCAGAGGTGCGAGTTCAAAATTTTCAAAAAAGATTTTTTGGTCAACAGTTTTACCTTTCAATTCCTAAATTCTACAATTTCATTCCTTTATATTTTTGTACAGTGTTCGAGGTTGTAACACGAAGGGTATATAGATTGTAGTTGTTTGTCGAGAGCCAATTGTATATGGGTGCTCCAACCATGCAGACATGGGGAAACAGAACAAGGAATTTGAAAAGCGTGCAAATAATCAATTTCGTTAGGGTTTCTTGAAATGCATATACGAAGGCCACAAAGGAGATATTGGACACAGTATATTCATTAAAACTTCACAACTTTTGTAAAGTTAGGATGAGCGATGTTTGGTCACACATCTGTCCCTCAAATTTGACCCCTCTTATAACGTGCTAGCCTTGGCAAGTAATTGTAACGTTAAACTACAAATGATTAATCCGATTAAAACTCGCATTATTAGAGAGTTTGAGCCATCCAACGTTAACGAAACGATAACGTTAACTAGAAACAGCGCGAGAAGCCCGGATTGTCAAGGACTACCCTAGGCGAGACATGGCATTGGCTGTTTCTCGTTATCGTTTCGTTAACGTTGGATGGCTCAAACTCTCTAATCTTTTACATTTAGACGATATTTTGTTAAGAACCGTAATTTGATGTGTGGTAGCAGCTAAGCACTCAAAAGATCGTTTAGGTTGGATTATTTTAAACAATACTTTTAGAAAGTTATCAAAATGTAAATAGGAATTTAAATGTTTAGTTTGGTGCGTTTAGTATAGGTATGGAAAAATACATTTTTGTTGTTTTACAAAAACTTTTGGATTATGCAACAACGGTGCAGGCAAGAGCATTTCGTGGAAAACTTAAATTATATATACATTTTGAAAAATGCATAAAACATAACTTAAATCCGCTTTTAAATGTATGATTATTGCTTTTCTCATCGATGAGGTCATCAAGCGTCAGTTATCTCATTTGATGTATACTTGGAAACTGCCGTAATGTCACCTTAGGGCAATTGTACACAAGTAAATTGTTATAAACAATCAACAGTTTTGGACTTCAGAACAATATACTCGTGTAACTGATCTTTGCCATAGAGTGGGTAATTTATGATATACGAATGAGATGGGGGAGTGAGGTTACATTCGAATTAGCATTGTATTGATGCAAGACTTATGGACAGTCGACTAATGCTAAATTAACAATGCGAGTATATAAAAAAGCAATAGGTCTTTAGGATGAATGGACCATCGTTCAAGCATCGAAAACTCTAAATATTAGGGCACATATTTCCCCACCATACCACATGCTGAGCTACTCGGAATTACATTAAGGCGCAGTCTATGCAGCAACACCTCACTGCCCATATGACCAGCGCACCTGACCATCAGCGTGCCATGTGTTGATACGTGATGAGGTGGAACTGCCATGCAAAGGTTTTCTAGGAAACTCAAGCATGAAAAGCAAAACTTATTGGTTTAATTGCCGGAAAACGTAATTTAGAGAGAGGAAAGGTGACAGGCTGTCCACTTTTGAGAGCAATATTTTTTAAACGAATAATTATCGTAGAAAACGTAGGGTTGGGCCTATCTATGCGTCAACCAAATGCCCAAATGAAATGATATCATCGTTATGCAAGAAAATGACATGATATGCATTGTGGACACCTTCCGAATACGAAAATAACACCTGTATTTCAGATTTGTTGGTCTTAGACCTAAAATGGCCCTAGAATTGACTGAAATTGGTAGACTTCACATTTTCTAAACTTGTACGAATTTGTGATCTTGAACTTCAATGCCACAAACGATAAGTTTGATGATAAGTATACCAGCATAACAAGAACACCAATCAATGTAGGTCGATAGTATTGATGTAACCAATGTGGATTATGTCAAATTTGATGACGTTTATAAATCACACCTTGTTTACCCGTATTCAAATTAATATTTTCAATTGGTTTAATTTGGATCAACACAAAAACGCGTTAAATTTTGCAGCTCACGTGCGATGGTTATATGTAAAAAATAGCATTTTATAAAGGAATAATACATAAAGTTGATAGATAATTAAGAATCGAATTAATTTCACCTGCAGAATTCGTGTCATAAAGGAAAAATACAATTAAAATCAGAACAGGAAAAGCAAAATAAAAAATTATCTTACCTTTGAGATGAGAAAAACGTAGACATTAAATCGAAAATTAAGCTTCAGGCACGTAAACATCAAGGATAGTGCAGCAAAAATAGCAATCTGAAGAGAAAAAAAAAACTAATTAGTATTTAATGAATGTTTGGACAATGCAAAACACTTTTTTTTTTCTATATTCAATAAGACTTCTAAATTGCCAGATTCTTAATAAAATATGGCAATGTTTCATTAAAACATCCTAGTGTTTTGAAAACTGTTTGATTTGATAACTACAGAAAGCATTTAGTTTCGTAAAGGCATAGAAATTCCCTTACAGTGTCATAGAAAAAGAGCCAATGGGACTAATACGAATTAGGTTGTATGAAATATAAAAAATGAAATTGTTTGAAAGGTGAATTTGACCTTCACATTCCTGCAGCATCAGATTCTATATGAATTTATATGAGAATTATAAACTCAAATATTTAGCCACTGATGCTGAAGAATTTATGATTGTATACGACTAGACATACAGGCCCTGGAATGTATCTTTCAGTGGTACAAGGTCTGCAAGACACCTTATATGTCTTCACAATTTTTCGGGCTATTCAAACATTAAAGTCATATAAATCTCGCTGTTCCCTGCAATAACTGTGGCAATTAGATTGTTTTTATTGCAATCATTTATTAATACTTATAAAACATGAGCGGGAAAAAAATGGCGTACGTTCATAAACTCATATCGTGGCAGATATATATTTTTATGCTTGGCGGCAATAAAACTGAGTGAACATTTTCACAAACACAAAGCAGGTCAATTTTATCAAAATATACGTAAATTCCGCTACATGTCAATTGAATGCTTGAATAAAGTGCTGAAAGCAGAATATATTTGTGCTTGCAATTGAATGGACATTAGCATGCCCTAAATACCAACGAAACTCGGCTTGGTATCTTCAGTTACAAAATAAATCCTTATTAATATCCCATCCATATGATTATGATAATTTAGTTAATTGTATGTAGGCCAGCAATATGTTTAACAAGTTTTTTATGGCTTGAAAAAATGAAGTAAAGGGGAGAATCTTCTAAATAAGGTTCAAGGCAAAATAATATATAGGGCGGGGAATAGCTACATATTAAAAAGGTTTCCTAAACTTCCTAAAACATAAAATCAAATATTTTAAATTTATCATACCAAACTTATATTAACATGTTACCCAAGTTTCCAAAATTGTCATTTCGTTATATAGTGCAATATACATGTATTTTGCTCAAAAATGTATATTTAGAATATGCATTTCGATGAGGGTGTTTTAGAAGAGGATTTTACATGAAGAATTCCCCTAAAACTCCAAACTTCCGTTTTCGGTTTTCACAAAGCACGCGACCCTAAACACGTGGTCACGTCACGAAGAATCTTAAGCACAATCAGTTTGGTAAATCATAAAAACATCGGAATTTTTCACAAACTCACCAACATTGTGTATTTTTCATAACAAACCATTTTTTCCCATTTTCAAAAGTACTGGTAATTAAAAAATGGCGCTCAAGTCAAACGGCCATTTACCCCCATTTTTCAATTTTAATTTTCATAAATGCATAGCACAAGAGCAAGCGCTAACTTCAAAACGGTCATAAAAACCCGACATTTCCTGCAACTTTCTTTTAGAAAAATGTCCGACAAGGCATTTGAAAAAGCAAAGCCTCAAGTGGTTTTAAAATGCGTGCTTTTTTATGGGGGTGAGGGATCTCCCTAGCAGCTGCGCCCTGATGATACTCATTATTAAAACTCCCTCATTTCTTGAGGGACAATATATTCATAGTGTGTGTCCTGTGTCATGCCTCCCCTGGACACATTAGCCAAACCTGTCTCAAGACCAAGTCCACTGGCTATATCTGATGGTGAGGTGTGTCCAAATTAGCCTCGCACGCAACGGATAGGAATTTCAACCTTAAGCATATGCTTATTTTTTAAGTGCAAAGGAATGAATATATAATTAAGTAAAATGTTGTGTCTGGACAAACGGTTTGTTGATAGAAACCATGTTTTGGACATAAAGCAATCCTATAGTGACAACCCCAATGAAAATGTGTCCAGGTGGTTTTCAGAAACGACAATTGCATGCTTTTTTGAAAAAGTGTTGAGGTGTGGATTTAATAACAATGCGACCATTAAGTCATCTCCTCGTCAACCTAGTTAGGGATCCATAATTGCGCGTGCATCTCCATCTGGGATGACTGTAAAAGCTGAAACATAAAGTGGCTGTTAAAAGTGCGAGAAAACATCTGGACAAGCATGGCTGCTGAACTATGCTATTTATTTGAAATAGGCTTACCCGACAGCCAATATTTTGCCATCGGTATTGTACGTTGGTGTATTATGGGCATTATAAAAGACATTTTTGTGCGTTTGGATGCGGCGCTTTAAAGAAAGTATAAATCCTTGTGTATTGGTAGCAGAAACCTATACTCTGATCCAGGTTTAACGCAGCTGAGACTATGCTTAATAGTGCATATAGAACACTGAAGTTAAACTAACCCTGTTCAGAGACCACACTGAATTAAGTTGTAGTATATCATATAATGTACCCAAATTGTGTTGCATTACTTGCTTTACTTGCTTTTGGTAGGATACCTGATGCAATGATCAGATCAATAATAATTAAAAAAATAACTATTCAATCACGTCGATTGGATTTTTAATTAAGGATCATAGTGGCCATGGAAGCCTACCAAAATCTAGTAAAACGAAATTTAGGTGGTAATTCACAAAACGTTACCTGAGAGAAGCCACCGATCAGATAAACACTCCAGCTTACAGCTCTTGTTAGAGAAGAATGAATTATTAAATAAAAATAAGGTCATCTTTGTAACCTTTATCCCATATCAATTGCATAATTTAAATTATTTGAATGTTAATTAGTTTGGCGAGGATGTTATTGGTCTAGCCTACAAAGAATCCAACTAATTTGAATATGACGAAACACTAGTACATTCATACAAAGTCTTAATTGTTTTTAAATAAGGGAAGAACCACGCATGCGCACCCATTACGTTCATTTAGTAGTTCAATGCAATGCTCCTCCCTTCCCGCCATTACAGTTAAGATCAGTATAAAGACGTTGGCATGCTCAAACTGTCTAATGTTATCACGTATTAACACATTAAAATTTAATGTGGGGTTGTTCAAATTTTCGTTACTCAGAGGCGGAATCTTAAAAAAAAAGCTTACTGGAGTGATACTAACTTGTTCCAACATAAAGACTGTATACATTTTGTAATATTGTCCAATTTGGGATTTTGGTGGGTTAAGAAAGTTATAAAAATTCCGTCGTATGTTATAGTGCGTGCCTGGCCCAGGGTTGTCTACTGTAAATATGCGGAGGTTAGTCAACTTGGAACTGTCCCAACCATCAGCATATAACCTCAACGACGCTCTGGTCTTTTGTTTATGCTTCCAGAACAGTACGACGTATCAAAGTTCTGAACTGTCATCAGGCGAAGGGCAGATTTTTGACATTGCTTAGGATAAGGCACGCTGCTGACAATAATCGTGACTGAAATTTCTCGATGCGGTTACAGAGAGAGGCGCTGTACCGTGTGAAAGAAAAAAAAAATCAGCGACTGCAACATATCTGTTTATTTTTATTTCAGGGGGCATGACAGTGGTCCAATTGACCCGCGATGACAAACAACGAAGCCTCGCAGTTTATTGCCCCTGACGTCTCGTCGTAACTTTCTATGTCATCTCCAGGGTTCGTGCCAATTTTGACAGGTTCGGCCACGACAGACATTGGGTTAATTAGCATGTTATAAACAAGAACTATATAGCATAATGACCCGGCTTGTTTGGAGCATTCCATCGGGCCTGCAACGTCCATCCGTTGACATGTGTGTCCCTTCTTCTTCACTTATCATAAAATGCATTAACTGGAGATAAAAGCATTTTTGGAGTGGTACAATGCCATTATCTGTACCCGTGTGATATGTTCCCACCCCATCCATCCTGATGTCCCGTAATGAATTTCTGACACCCCGTCCCATGATGGCACATTGCCACCTTTCATGCATGATGACGTCACGAGGCGTGCTAAAGCTATGAGGACCAAAATGCAGGATCACGAGGTTCAACCTCTAATATGGCTAATGTATACACGAGCATCAACGCGGGTGTGCTGCATAATCACCTCCCGGAAAGACTGAAACAATCAGTTCCTTCAAGTGGATGCCCAATTTTGTCACCAGGCTTCCACCATATGGTGATGTATGGTGCGATGTATGGTGTACCAGACGCGCTTCCATTAAGGCTTGGCCAATGTATACAGTACGAGAAAGTTGATATAACCGGCAAGGTTTATCATTGCGGATTTTACAAGATGTTTTCACCAAAAAATTCCCAGAGCGGTATGACCGGAAAGCACAATAACTGCAAGCTGCTATATATATACAGGCGCAACATTGCTGGAAACAATTATAGGGCATGTTCAGGGATGGATATCACCCCAAAACAAACAAACAACGCGACTTTCTCTACACATATATATTGGACAAATGCACAAACTGCATGGTATTTTGCAACAAGCTGTTTTGCGCAACACGTCTGGATGCATCGAGAAATATTTTGCAAATTTGGGATATGCTTTCCAAATAAACAAAAAATGTGAAACTTTTGAATACAAATCCATGGATAATCGAAGTAATGAAAATATTTATGCTCATGCATGAATAACATAACCATGTGATTATCCTCTAAATGGATATAATTTATCAAATACCATTGAAAGTTATTTGAATAAAGTGATATATGTAACCAAAATGTTCCAAATTTGAGTAGCTTCTTTGTAGCATTCCTTATGATGGTAGTAACTATACATAATCTACTTGGGATCTCGTAATATAGTTTCATTATAAAATATTATTTAGGGACTCATCCCATACATATAGTCGTAATAAAGTCCCACTGATATAGTGGGTTCTCATTTGATCTCATTGCTTGTCACACTACTAGTCATTAGTCTCATTAGCAGGTTAATTAATGACATTAGTCTCATTGATTTTCTCTTGAGTCTTTTCACATGGAATTTTTTTTTAAAATACCGTAAATGCCTAATATAAATAATTCAGTATAGTTTGCTTGTCTCACTAATGAAATTAGTTAAAATTCACACGTTGTAGTGCGTTAATGAATTCTGTATATGCGTAATTGATTAATTAAAAAACTCATTCATTTCTATTGTTCATTAGAAAAAGTAACAAACGAGATCTCAGCAAATCCAATTGAAACTATATGAGGGTAGAAATTACACTGTTACAGATGTATATATAAAACATAAACTTATGTTAGAATTACGAAACAACGGCATCCGGTTAGTTTTGCTCCACCCACAAGCAGGGAAACAGGACTGTAATGGGCGGAGCAAAACTGGTCTACCGACGCACGCGCCTTGACGATACTTAATTCCAGCAAAACACGATAGTAAACAATAAAGGATGTTTAACAAATTGCGGGATATAAAGGCTTGAATCGAAAACAAGGATTTCGTACAATCCCATATCCGAAGTCAAGTTCTGAAATTCGGGTGTTCGATGTTGAGGTCATAGACACGTACATGTAAAGGCATTAGCATATTTCACATTGTGGGTACGCGAGGATCCATCAAAGAAATTTACAGCTTGATGTCTGCTTGCTCGAATCTTAGCATCTGGCCCTGGGCTCGGGTCGTCTCTTTGATGCCGAGTGCTCGAGCCCATATAAGCCATCTTTTATGCGATATTTTCATGTACACAGAGAGCGAGGGAAAACTGCCAAAATTAAACTGTCGTATTCTCTGTCTGTAACATCACACTCGTCTCCGCGTCACAAGTCCTCTTTTCACTGGCGTTTTTACAACTTTTCTTCCATATCCTCTCTCTCTACTTGCTCTATAGTGCTGGCGGTTCACTCTTTTTTCAAGTTTTATGCGGTCCCTGTGTCTTTTTCTTATTTTGCCGCCCCCGTCTTTCATATACACCACACTGCTGCGTGTGTGTATAAACATCGGGGTCGGGACGTCGCGCCCCCACGCGTCTCATGGGCAAACGGACGAGAGTCGGACGGAGCAAGGGCTGCCTTTCTGGCCACGAGCGTACATTTTTACCCGGTTGTGCTACTTGCCAGGCCGACAGGAACCTTATTGGAATCAACCCCTCCTTATGTAAGCACATAGAGCACATCTAAACCCGAGTTACCCCCCAAAAACGACGGCATGATGAGAACAGATGTACCGGGACGACTAATAGAGCGCAACGTGCTGAAGAAGTTGCTAAAAAATGTCTAATGATGGGTCACACAATTTTGCATCTGTTTTGATAACGCTGTTTGTGTGACATTACCAAAAATACACGGCGCTGAGACACGTGCCTGTAAAAGGGAAACGATGTAACACGACCTGCCACACGCGTGGGGCAGAACAAGCCTCGTGTGATAACACGGGATTTGGAGGATTTTTGGGATACTTTGGGAGGGTGCATCCAGAAAGGTGCGCAACAGACGACATAGAATCATCCTTATGATGGTATGCAACCCCAAAATAGTGCAAATATGCATAAAAAACCCAAAAACGATGTTGATGGCGGAGGCGAAGCCATATGGCGTCGATATGCAGGATGGTGAGGGTCATTATAGGCCATAATAGATGATATTTCGGTCCCTAACTGGGTAAATTTAATGAGAATCTATATGCTAGGTACAATGTTGTTTTTCTGTCAGGAAAAAAATTGCTTTCTCACTAACAATCAAAATTTGCCATTAAAGTTAAGGTTAATATAAAGACGTTGGCATGCGAAAACTGTCTATTGGTGGCTTAATGTTAACCGTAACGTTAGAGGCGGGAAGGAAAAAGCCACGCATGCGCACTCATGACGTTCAGTTAATTCATTGGATAGTTCCGTTCGTGGATCCTCCCTTCCCGCCACTAACGTTAAGGTGTTGGCATGCTCAATCTCCCTAATGTTTTTTTAACGCCTCAAAAAATACAATAGAATCATATTCAGTACTTCGAATAAAATAAAAAGTGACGTAATGATTGGACGTATATAATATTCAGAAAATTTACAATTGTATATTGCTTGGATTGTACACTTTGACGGTAACATTCACCGCCACTATTTTATTACTAAAGCACTTTTTTCATTCATATACTATAGAGTGTATATATGCATTTCACCAGCTATATAATCACTCCCACTTTCATATACGCGGTAATTGCATAGGCAGTATTTTCGAACGTATCATTTTAACTTGTAGACTGTCCGCCCATATTTGCATATTTGCCTATTATGAATGCATTATTTACTTGATCCTGAAATACGGGTCTCTTTTTCTATTCCTTAACTTCGATATTCGGTGTGAGAAAACTACACCAACACTACTGAACTCGTGTACTAAATTTATAAGGGATACAAAAAAAAAGCCCAGTATAATCGCCTTTGGATCTGCCTATATATTTTTATGAACAGTATCATCAAAATATTTATGACACCAAGTTAAAAATGAAAAACAGGATAGGTATACTGCAAAACAGGATTACGAAAAGTGCTAACCGTAATATATGTATAATATATTACAACTTGTAGCGTTATATGCGAATTGGTCTGTATACAAAGTTGTGAATTAAATGCAGAGTTATTCTGAAAAGAACGTTCCAAAAAATATTCAATTGTATAATTAGAAAATATGCAAGGTTTGGTCGATCACAATCACTGGAATTGTGTGGTTGTGTACGTGTGTATACCATTTACCATATACACCTGTCGTCAATAGTAATTTGTTTTTTGCTCCATGATAAGCTATATACATTATATGGGGCCATATAAATAATAAGGGCAATAATGCACACGGATATAAAATGGCTTACATTAATTGCCACCATTCATTTGTAAGGCCAATTTAGTAGCCACTTTTCGGTGTGACAAAAGCATGACAAGCGTTCTAGTAAGCTATGAAATTCATGATTAATAGACCACATTGTTAATCTCTTTAGATTTATATATATTGCAGTATGTCGCCATATACATTAATATCATTTTGATTATTATCGGTGATGGCACTGCACGCCATTACCACAGTTATAATTGGGCATTAAGAATTAAACTATTAATATACTTGTTCTGTAATGCTTCTGATGTATACAATATACAAATTATATAATGCAATATAGTGTTCAAATCAAATTGTACTATTTTAACTAAAAATCAAACTTTCATTTCAAAATGTATCTACCGGAAGTAGAATTTTCAGGACAGTGTCTGTAATATGTAAATTTCTGGGTTATAGTTTTCACGAAACTTTATATCATCCGCACACGAGTTCGTGTGCGCACAAGGAATTCAGGGGAATTTGGGAATAAGTAATTCAAAACTGCCAATGGCTGGCTGGCTTCGAGGTAGGCAAGTACGGGTATATAACATGCAGTGGAATAGGCAAGAGCAATTATAAAATTGCTGCCTTTATAAGTGTAATTAAACCCGAGGAAGGTACACACAAATGACGCACTGAGCACACTTAAATGGTAGGCAGGAGAGCCGTTAATTTTTTTCCCCGTTTAATTGAAAAGTTAATTTAGACATTGTATTGAAAAATGATGGACACGATTAAACCGTGCCATTATTTCCACATAAGCGAACTCGGGCTTAGCAAAGCGCCACTATGGGAACATAACAATTACTTTGACAAGAGTGAACATTTTATGAGCCTATGTTTTATGCTAATATTCATGATTCACTTTTGCGAAAGGACATGTTCAGCTGCGAGCGTCGAGCCATTATGGAAACCATCATTATTCGCCAAATTGCTCACAATATGGTGCACGGCGAGTAATTCAGCATCATATGAGGATGCTCAAGTTGGCCTAAATTTAGGGCAAATTCACGGGAGAATTTCAGAATATATTGCCAACTAACTATACGCATAAGATGTGCAGCTAACAAGGCACTGATGTCGAATTAATGATTAAATCTATTTAGCTATATCAATATCTCATCAGAAGTCAACTTAAGTTAGATGAATATGGTTTAAATTGAAGCAAGAAATATTAATGGATATGTATTATTCATATATACATTTCACTACATTTATGCGTGCGTGCTAATGGATATGATAATGAATTGAATAAGGATGCAATGCAATCATATTGGAAGGTTTCGTTTTCGTTGTTACCAGACCGGTGATTCTAGTTTAACAAAAGCAGTTACGTATATGTAATTGTATATTTTTAAGCAATGAATTTTAAATTAATACAAAACAATGTAATTTTGCTTCTTATCCAGCTGTTTGTTATACACTTGTATACAATATTTGTATACAGATTTGTATACAATAAAAATCACTGCCCAGTGCGAATATTTTCCAACGCAATTTCTCTAAAATTATATATTTGAATTAACGGTTTAAGTGCCATCAATAGACAGTTTGAGCATGCCAACGTCTTTATATTTACATTAACTTTAATGGCGGGAAGGGAGGAGCCACGCATTGAACTACCCAATGTACTAACTGAACGTAATGGGTGCGCATGCGTGGTTCTTCTCTTCCCGCCATTAAAGTTAAGGTAAGTTGGCATGAGAAAACTGTCTGGCTCAGTTACCATTGCAATGATAAACAGTTACTTATGAGCATTACATGAATTTTTAACATGCCCTATTTGTTCCAAATCTTGCATTTTGTAATTTAACAGTTAAATATATTTATTTTTTCTTCCTATAGGAAATGAAGAGTGACAGAGCGGCTGCCCTGCAACAAGTCCACATGAGCTGTGTATACGGCAGCACTAAGGTAAGTAAAATGGTTACCATATACGTATAGATATCATATTGTTGAAAATAAGCAAATGAAAATCAGTATCACAGATTGACATAGTTAGGATGGCAATACTCGAATAGAAGTAACATGCAATGGTCATTTTTTTGTGTGCTGTATCCTGCATGGGTCAAAACGTTGCGTGAAGTTATACCAGAACTAAATCCCAGATAAAATAAAAGTTAATGCGAATGTTAAATTACACACGTACGCAATCAAAGCAAACACGCATCAAACTTGTTTTTAGTATGCTATACATGCATTTATAACTATACTGGAATTTACTTGAGGCGGATAAGTAACCCTGAAAGATTCGTTTCATTATGGAAAAAAAGTGTATGTGTAAATTTTAAAAGCAGTAAACGCTCCCCAAAAAAAAAGCATCATCATTCATCGCTTATTAAGGGACAGAAATAAAAACGCAAAAATTGCGTTTTAGCACTCAGTGCATGCTATAGTTGTCATAACAGCAGAAGTCATAATGCAAACTCTTGAGAGGAAATTTTTGGTGTAACGTGCCGTTGCTACTCTAGAGTTTATACAAGGAATGCATATAGGCTACTATAAAAACGTATCGCGTTTCTAGAAACCAGCTCACAGACAGAAAATAGAAATGGCATTCTGTTTCCGGTGGGGACAGAATCTGATTTTTAAGAAACGTTTATATGGTGTAACTTAAAGAGGGGAATAGCTACAGGCATGATCACTTTCATAAAGAATTAATTCATGGTGCTACGATTTTGATATGCAAAAATAATATTCAAATTATATTTTGAAGTTAAACTACGTCCCTCTTTTCGGTATTTTGTTGTAAGCTCAGCAGCTGGGGTGAAACGGAAGTGTAACGGCTAACGGCTGTGAATCTGATTACTCGGCGGGATAACGGCTTGCTGGTTTCTGCGTTAACGACATTTACGGCCTTTGTTTATAACTTTGTAGATATCTTACACCACAAGATACTGTATTAGCAGAGTTTAGTCCAAAATACCGCAGTTTAACTTTGAAAGATTTTATGAGAGCTCATATTATTAAAATTTAGGTATTATAAATGGTTTTTTTTCCAAAATCCTGCAAACAGCAACTTTGCTTAGCGTGTATCCATTGTAATTCGTGTTGGAACATGGAATTGTTTCACAATTAATCACAAATAATGCATGCTGTGGGATTTACAAAATGCCCATTTGCAGTCATTTAAAGATCATTAAAGATGATATTTATCTAATATTGTAAACTTTAATAGTCAAAATTATGCCATATCAAAACCGGTATGGCAATTTTTGCAAACTAAAAATACATGTTTTTCATTTGAAAATAGAAAAATTTGGATTTCATTCTGTATAAATTACTGATAACCAGCACATCTTTAGAATAAGAGCCATAAAGTTTGAAAACTTCTTCTAAAACTACTGGTCTTTTTTAGTCTCCAGTCCTAATATGTATATGGTAGGTCTACTACCATACACGTATTATGGCTAAAGCAGATTGATGCCTCACTGCCATGGCACGTTGCAAACTGTCGTGCTTAATTCGTTGTTGAATATCGATAATTTTTCAGAAGAGTAGTCTGATGTAAGATGAAAATAGAGTTGGGAAGACACGTAACTTTTTAATTATGTTTCCTTCGCCGCTGCGCTCATCTTTCTTTCAATCAAACTGTAGGATGGACCGAATTGGTCAAAAAATCTTGAGGAAAAGTGGACATTTTGACAAGCTGAGATTTTTGAAAAATTCCAAACACGGCGGCATAGATGAGGGCCCCTCGTTTAGAAAGCTATGCCCTCCGACTAACAAAATTAGCGTTCTGATAGATCCCAAACTTGTGACAGTCTACAATGAAGGATGCACGAAAATTATGTTTACGCTCAGGAATCTCGCGAGTTACGTTGACTTTAAATGATAGGAAAGTTGGCAGGATGACAGGCAAGAAGTACAAGGTTCTTCACGTGTACGAGACGTGTATTACACTGTCTTAACACAGATTCCCTGGACGTAGCAAGCTATATAGGTAATCTCTTTAAAGATGCAGAGCTTAGACATCTTTCAACAATGCTTCTCTGGTTTAATGTGCTTCCAGCCAGTTCCACTATAATTCCCCCAGAAGTTCCTGGGCAGGCATTTTCTCGCTGATATTAATGCTTGTCCGTGTTTCAGTCCCGTTTATGTGATTGACCATACATCACTCGATTTGGCTCCCGTGAAGCATGAAATCCGTGTTGTCAATGTGCACGTTTGACAATAGCCTGCCTCGGTCAGGCCTAACACCCCCATGCATGCATGCACATACGAAAAGCCATTACATGCCTTGCTATATAGTATAGACGCGGAAGAATCTGAATATATCATTTACAACGATATGCTATGGGATGCTTACGAGTAAAAGTCAAAGTCTGCAATGTTTTTTACAGGTAATTTTATTTCAGCTGAACCCATTGAAGTTCATTAAGTTCAACGAACAGTTATTTAGTTCATCGTAAAAAGAAGACTGAAATTTCACGCATGAGTTTTACAAGAGACTTAACAAAACGTAGTTTTAAGATTTTATAGTAAACATTCATTCAATTTTATTCAATATAGCGTTTCTTATTAATGTTTCTTATCATGAAATACTTTTTAAACTAATGTTTTAGTATGCGTAGATTTGTTGACTACTGCATTCTAGAAACCAAACCTTGGAAAAATCATGGTTTAGGAGAATTCATGGGTTTCATATATTTTTTTAAAACACAATATGTGCTCAATACGATCAGTGATAATTGTTGTATAAACTTCATTCGATATGCCTTGAATGACAACAAGGGTACCCAGTAAATCAATTGTTCTGACACGTTCACAACTGGTATAAACGATATGGGATCGCTTACAACCAGCTTATCTCTATTACATCATCCGAGTAACAATAATTTAATAAGGTTTAATAAAACATAACATTGAATTTTGGTTATTCAATTCATTCTAATTTTGTATTGCTATAACATATTGATACTGTTGCCATGTCCATAGACATTGTACATTCTTTCAAATAAGTAAATTATATATGTTATTGACAAATTTACGAAATGTATACTATAAATTAGCATAATTGATTTTTACTTAACGTAAATTTGAAACATCAGTTTGCATTATAACATACTACAACAAGTTCATTATAAATGTATCAATAAAGAATTGTCTCGTATATGTAAAGCGAGTTGTCTTTTACATACCAACAATGGGTTTATAGGTACCAAATTTTATGTAGGGGTTTGTTTACCATATGAACCATAAACGTTTCGTTATTACACATGAGCATTGCTCTTGGATTTGAAATTTAAGAAGTCTAGACCTTCATAGTCACAGAAAAGAGAAATTTAAGCTAACAACAACAAAAAGGTCATCAACAAACTTTAGTGAGGGGGTAAAAGAAATCTCCTGACCCTAGATGAGGGCCGTTCAGAAAATATTACATCTTGTATCAACTACTTGTGGAAAAACTCTAGATATAAAAACTCTAATCAACTTTCCTACATTTTCCTATTGCTTTGCTAAGCATGTGGCATACTTTTGAAACTGTTCTTTGGTGGCCTATCAGTGAGGTCGTGTTATGTGTAATATATAATTTAAGAAAAAAAAAATCTTAAATGTGATACTGCATGCGTGCTTATGAATGACCTTATCTCGATAGTCGGCCACACTATTGGCGAAATTTGCCTTTACCAACGGAATTTTTTTATAAGCATTAAAAAGCGTTAGGAGTTGCCATCAGCTCCATAGCCCTGTAATCATAAAAAAGCACTTAATGCATGCATGGCCCATACTTTATGATATCCATTTTTGGCCACATGTTCTTCCTGTGCGGTTATAACAATTTATTAAAAAATAAGAGATCTGATTATGCAGCTTGTGCCGCGCTACCACCAGTATATGCATTGTATTACAATGAAAATTAGGCTGCTTATTTTCGCATTGTGCCTGTTTGTTGTCATTTTGATCCCGTATCAAAAGCATGGCATGTTTTGAAAAGGGTGGGCTATTATAAGTGGGGGAAAAGGGTAGGGGGTCCATAAGCTGGTCCACTTTATATAGATTAGAATTTGCATTATATGACAAACACGTGATTCGGGGTCGCAACTGAATCTGAACACAACATGACGGTTCATATAAGTGTGTACTGTATATTGACGATATCAATTCGTTAAGTTCAATTGTTATTCTTACAGGCCTAGATTTAATCAAAATCCCTAGAGAAATTCAACGCTTAGTTTCTACATGATCCGCATTATTCACTGAAATTAGACTGTGCTAAATTTGATTCAGTTTTGTGATCACCTTAATGGTTATTTGGGATACCAGCATGTAATACAGTAACATTTTCTATACACACTATGGGTAGAAACTTTCCAAAGTTGTTTAAGGTTATATGACAACGTACATACACTATATAGGTGGTGCCATTTCCAAGTCCACAAGTTTATGTCAGCTCAATCTTACAGTCAAGGCAACATTGCCTTTTTTACATATACTGTGGAGCCACTCGTTTGATAACTATTAATGTATTTTAGTCCAAATTTTAAAATGAAATAGAGGGTCTATAATATGCAAATATAAATGCATCAGGGTATACCAAAACGTTTGACAAAACCGAAAATCAATACCTGCAGTTGAACATATTGAAATGCAAACATGTTGATGAATTTTGATAACAATCTTTCCTATAGTTTAAGGACCTCTGACCTCTGATACCAGTTCGAACAATATTGCAGACCAGCAGCAAATGCGATTGTCAAACGTTTATAGAAGTTACATTTGACAAATTCATGAAAAACTTAGAACATTTGTCATTTGCAACACATGATGCATAGATTTAACGTGAATGATAAGCAAAACAAGAAGAAAAAAACGTTTGAGCATCCCATATAGCGTTTGTCAAAAGTTTCATACACTTGTACTTCCTCGTCAAGGAGTCTTAACCCTAAATTGAAATTCTAAAAGCAACTCCTGTTTTGATAGTATATAACACAAAAATAGAAGAAAAAAAACCTGTTTACCCAGAATGAATACAGTTTTCCACATGTTTGTTGTATAGCCCCAGACGTCTTTTTTATAGTATACAGAGTACGTATTCGCTTAAAAGCATTAAATTAAATACATTCCAATTTAATTGATTTTTTTTTTGCAGTCATAGCTTCATTACTGTAAATGTCCTTTCCCTGAGGTGAAGTTTACTCGGATTATAGTACTCCCAAAGACCATGACTGTTTTTAACGGCAATGCGTTAGTCGTATATACTAGTTTCTTCCTAGTAAAGTTGTGCAGAAACGGACAAAGTTGGGTAAACACAGCAGACACACAATTTCATTCCACTGATGGTCCCAGGAATTCTTAATTACAGGCAGCATCCTAAGATCCTCATCTGGGGAATAGGTAGTCTCCCCGTGTATTCATTAGCACAGCGGATAATGGCCAGTCTCAGGGGTCCGCGCTGGGATTGAGGTGTTAATTTTTGAGTTGTCCTTGCCATTTAGGGTGGTCAATATATTGATTGGTCTGCTGCTGACCTCTCTAACGATTGCAGTTTGGACGTAATTGACACTGCAGTTAATGTAGTTTGGAGTGGTGGCCTGCAGATGCCTCGCCAAAACTCACGTAACCCTGCATGCATGCCAATGATCAAAATAAAAAAAACAAAAAAACAGCCGTTTGGCACATTCAGAAATAATGGCACAGGTTTCTTCTTGCATAAATAAAACGCTGGAAGGCAAAATTGGGATGCTCGGCCCCTGTTTCAGAGAGAGCATCATTTTGTAAGGACACTACCATTTTGAGGCGCTCCATTATGCTTGAAAATGGTGCATTGGCAAATTGAACGGCACTTGGTACATTGGTACACCACGTTCGTTAACGAAACCGCAACTAGCATTTTTTGAGGTTAAAGATTGGGCTTTCACTTAGATTTTATGTGCTCTTAGACGCCATAGTGTTTGAATTATTGCTGTTTTGCTGATTAGTAGTGTAAGCACCGTATTCGCGCTAAACTAGCAAATTGGCGCAGTTGTTGAGGCAAGAAACTTTTTTGGAACATATTTGAACGTGTTTTGGATTTGAAAGCAACAAATCTACAAAATCAAAACAATTGTTAGGCGTACATTATAAACTTTGTGGAGCGTTATTGGACCCATGAACAAATGAGTTCAGTTTACAACCATCAGAAAATTGCCCTAAAAACAACACATTAAAATCAACGGAAATTTATTAACACAACATACCAGCCTTGGAAACTATTCCCCAAAATTATTTTAAATCATCTCGAAAATATTTAGTTAAAAACCAGTTTCTGCAATTCGTTCGTGCTTGCCTTCATTAATAATAGTGCCTGCTGACGATCATTAATACAGTGCTCAGATAAGTCAGCTGAGATTAATGGATGTTATATTAACAAAAAGCACCATTTTGATTCGATAGAAACTCTGCATTCGACTAAAAACACATCAAAGTTGCATCGCTGTGAGACCACACACATTTTCTTTCAATGTCCATTTGCATGCCAAGTTATAAAGCCATTGAAAATTACCTCCCTCAACTTTTGTTGGGCAAACTAAATGGATTTATTGTACGACACGTTTAAATATTCCTGATGGCATGCATCCACCGTTAACTCGCTCCCTGTCAGGCATAATTCGGATTTAATGAAGTAGCTAAGGGAGGAATAGTATAACGTTCCTGTTTTTATATTTTCCAACATGGTGGCCGTGTAGATTTTTTGCACAATTGTCTCCTCCTTATAGACGCATCCTTTCAATTCTGTTTCGTTTTTTTTTTAATCCATTATGATACACATTGCCAATAGAAATCTAGAAGATAAAAGGCCAAGTCGCTGCACATTCCTATTTCTCTGGCCTCCAGGTGCTATTGGTTCACCAAAAAATTTTCCGCCATTTTCTTTTTAATTCCCATTTTGCAAGTCACCTCGTTTGAAGGATCTGCAGTGCGCTATTGTTAGTTCCAGTGACAATGGACGTTGGAAAACAGTGTGCATCATGGCTGTCTGTATGTTTGTCGGCCGGCATGTCCCGTCTTCTCCGTATATACTACCTATTACCTTATGGAGTGGGTGGGTTACCTGGCACAAAACACAACAACAGCCAGCACCGTATATACAATGCAAAAAAAAAAGGTACAGAAAAAGCCGAGCAAATTGATTGGGTCAGCTAAGGGAGTCGAGGTTGCAGTCGAGCTTTGTCTCACCTGGCTTCATTTGATGCACCGCATGCCATTGATTTGTCAACTTTTCAACAAAAAAAAATTTCAAAACCGGGCTCAGCCTTGAAATCGTATGATTGTCCATATCCATATGCTGCGAAAATACAAGTTTTTTGTTGTTGTTGTTGCTTCTGATTCTGACTCGTCCCTATTCAATTTTATTTTTTTTTTATCGATATTACTTTTTCGCACACCTTTCTACCGGCCTCTTGGCTTTTGAAAACCATTTCTTCCCAACCCATATTTCATGTTACGTGTTAGTTTTTTTCCCCTCCAAAATGTGGCTACATGTCCCGATGCCGATGACGAGTTTTATGGGTGACCATGCGGTACGGTTTGGCCTTTTGTTATCGAGCATCCTGCTCGTTGACGGCTACCTACAAATTTATGGCCAGGTGAGGGGGTGCTAACTTTTAATTTGAGACAACAGGTTTGCCTCGATTCCTAAGCGACTTGCCTGTGATATGCCAGGTATGCGAATGTAGAAACCTATATGCGGCACAAAAATGCCATTTACTTGCATACTATACATACATCGTATCGGTTAAAATGAATTGCAAGCATTAAACAAAAGAATCACTTCGCTTTTCTATACTCTGTAATTATATATCGATGCCAGTTGGGTCAAGGCCTGATGCGTTTCGAGGTTGGACGCCTTCTATGTAAAAGGACTGTCATAAAACATGGCAGAGAACACCCAGAAAATCCAAAACCAGTCATAGGAGAAAGTTTGAAATTTTATATACAGAAATGGAGTTAGTGCCATGGCCAACGCAAGATAAATTTAACTAAGTTCTCGATGAATTTAGAAACTTACAGAAACTTTGAATAAAAATAGCTTTAGTTATTTAGCTAATTTACGTGGTTGTTCAGATTGGAAGTTTCATCCTTAATTTGCAAACTGATGCCGATACTTTAAAAACTTTAACAACAAACAAAGTTTGTGCAAACTGAGTGACTTAAAATAGTGTGCTCATCATAATTGAGCAATTCCGAAAATGTTTGCTAAAACAACGATTTTCACCTAAAATGTTTGCCGAAACAACGATTTCCACGTAAAAAGTTTGCACAAACTAGTTTTCTTACTTATAGTGTGGACGAGACCTTATAGCAGAACTAAAAAGAATGTAATAGAGTTGCAAACTTCTGAAAAATGTAATGTTTTCCATTACTATATTTAAATTTATATAATTTGTAAGTAGCTTTGTATAAGTTACTACTGTATGTATTGCAAACATAGCATTGATTTAGTTTTGAATAACAGCACTTGTATGTGTAACACCTCATTTATGCCCTACATGCCAAATAAATTACATTCCAGGTATTCATTCTACAAATAATGCTATCTGACCATTCACAGCAATGAAATAAATGGAATGAGGGTTCAGACAGAAGCACGTGGACAATGGTGATGAAAACAAATTAATTAATCCTATAACATAACGCTCAGAAAATGGGTGGTTTCATGGCGTCTCTTGAAATTAAAACGACGTCAAAGAAGGCGTTGAAAACTTGAGCACAGATGGAGAAATGAAAATAAATGGCTGAAAGACTCTGGTAGTAACATACTATTAATAGCGGTCTCCAATTCACTGTCTGTCCAATGGACATGCAAAATTTTGCACAAGCGTAGGAGGATGAGTGCAAGTCTTGATAAATGACTGAAACATATACGCATTAACGAGCATAATTGCATTATGTTATTATGCCACTTCCAACGGGGGCTGGAAATGTGTGCATAAAAATGAAAAATTAGCCCAACTTAACCGAATCAAGCTATAGCGTTGTACATCCAGTAGCTTACAAGCTACAAGTATATATATTAGATACAGTTGTTTTTATTAAATCGCTACTCTTAATATGAAGTTCAAGTTTGTATAACTAATATTAAGATTAAGTTATTGAACTTTAAATTTTGGAATTCGATTTTTGGTAAGTGGATCATTAGTGAGCATAATCATTTATAGTACAACGAAGAGCTAGAATGCAGCTAAGTGTTGTATTTGATAATAAATATCAAAACCTGCGTTGACTTTAAATTTAACATGTTTTTATTTTGAGTTTCATCATAAGTAGATTTAATTTAAAAAATACAAAAAAAAATCAGAAGCGTTTATGATGTCTTGCACTCTGTATAGCAGATGGCAAAATTCCTACATGAAAACGCGGTCACTTTTTTGGTCCTACCGCATACCCACAGGTGTTTCGGCATACCTTGAAAGATTCTATCCCTTAATTTCACCCCCCATTTCGTCCTTATTCAACATCTGTCATTCTGCTTGAGATGTCCACCTTGCACACTTTTATATCGCCACGCATGCATTCATCTGGGTGGTTTTATCGCAACATATTTCAAACTAGAATATATAATATGCACCAGGTATCAACTATAACAATAGACTATTAAATTTTATTCCATGTTAGACTGAAGCTTTAATCGAGTTGCCACATTGGTGGTCTATGTTAAAAGGTCTAAAATATTAAAAGGATGACTGATGCTCTTATATGTCCAAAAAGAAGTGTGCATTTATAAGACTTAAAACTGCTTGTGGGGTCTGTGGTATACGTGGAAGATGCCAGCCCATGGATTTGCCTTACAAAAATGTCAAATCTAGGCCTACAATTTATGCGTGTACTTTAATAGTGGCCAAAAGTACGAAATGCAATATGCTTTAGTTGCAAACTATATAATGCATTGAACTACAACAACATTTTTCTTTCAAAATTTGAAAACTATTTCATTCATTTTGCATTTTTTTGCATTAATAATTCAGATATATTATGCCTGCATGCCATGATCATGAGATCCTAAGCATGCAAATTTGCAGTTTTTTTTTACCATCGTCATTAATGCGTTCAACATCAATCACTTTATCGAATACCAACGTCAGTGTAAAAGGCAGAGATTTGACATGACAAGACCATATATGCATCGGGATGGACTACTTAAGTTTAGCGAGGAATTTTGCAAAAACATTTACTAATGGACGAATTTAGTTTGCTTGCGAAACCTCGAAATCTATAGACATTATCTAAGACGAATGCCAAATCATTATAGGTACTTTCGTATGATTTATATGTTTATACACTCCTCCTTATCATTTATATTTTTTTTTAAACCCATGAAGACTGAGCAATTATATTTCACGACTTAATTCCAATTACTTGCAATTCATATTGTTATAAACAAATGGAAAACAATGTACATAATAATTATTGTTTGCCTTATAGAACTATTGGCATAAAATATTTCAAACCCTGTAGTCTACTTGCAGAAATCTGTACAAAAAAAAGTGAGTCCTGCAGGGAGATTTATTTCATGATTATCTACAACGTCTATCGTTAAAGACTATTTCAGGAAATGCAATCTGTTTATTTATTTCATATCTCATTAATGGCAAGATAACACTGCATTTAATCGCAATATGAAATAAACTCTTTATCGTAAACAAATTTAAGGTCAATATTTAATGGTTATAATTGGAAGCAATAAAAAGTGGTTATACAAACCAATTATTACACAGGTAACCCTCCAGTGGTATAATGTACATAAGTAAGCCACAATCAGGCGGTAACCAGCGCCCCACTCACAAAATTACAGACTAATTTTTGTTAAAGATGGATAATTATTATAACGACCGTTTAAAATTTTGGTTAAACACTAGATATGCAATTTAGGCGATGCAAAGATGATGTGATAAGTGAACAAATTTGCATTAATCTCACATTTGGTAATGCTTTTTATCATTATAGTACATCTCCAGTTTGTCACATGTAGCTAAGTGGTTACATTTCTGTAAAAAGAAATGCATATTTGAACGTTGTGTGCTACCAAAGTGAAACATGTATCCATTTATAATAGCAGACCACTTATGAGTTGGGGTTATTTCCGTGATGAAAGCCAGCCTTAATGTCATTAAACAAATTATCATTTACACTCGCGTGTTATATACAGTCGAGAAATAAATTTAAGCTTATAGCTGCTCTCATTTACATAAATCAGACGTTGAATTTGAACCAACAACAAGCATTGCACATGACGTTCAGTTTCAAATTTTGTCATCACTACATCATTAATTATTGCAATTACATTTTTTTCTTCTAGCATTTGTCCTCCGCTTTCTTTCAAACCTAGTT
The DNA here is from genome assembly GCA_033995625.1 of Ophyiulus pilosus. Taxonomy (NCBI): domain Eukaryota; kingdom Metazoa; phylum Arthropoda; class Diplopoda; order Julida; family Julidae; genus Ophyiulus; species Ophyiulus pilosus. The sequence continues at coordinate 66,181 of JAUJYV010000122.1, forward strand.
ATGACAGCTTTTCGCTTGTAACAGCCATTAAGAGTGCAATTATCACAGTCCTGGACAATGTCAAATTCCACTGTCACTGTAAACAATTGTTTATATTAAAGAAGCGCGTGTATTATTTTAAGTTTTTCACTCTGTATAAACATTGTATGGAAACTGATCACGTGTAACTAAATGCAAGCAGTTGAAAAGTAAATCATCTAACCATGAGTGGGAGACAATTTTGGGAATTTGTTCTTAGTTACTTAGTACTGTTTACTGTATGCATATCTCTATCTTACTCACTGGATAAAGGACAAGGACAATATACCATGTGTATAACTGTTGCTGCACTATCTCCAATAATCTTACAAAACAGATCAGAGAAACAACTGGATAATATTCCATGGAACAAAAATAGGTACACCTATTAGAATTGGTGTACTAAAGTTATTTTTTTAAAAAATCAATAAATTGCTCTGCAATAAAAATAGGAATTTATATGGATTTAGACCTGCCTGCTTAGCACAAAGGGACAGGTTTTAATGTGAATTTTAAAGCGATTAAATATAATATCAACTGGCCTGTTTTCTTATTGGACACTGCGTGTGGCTCGCCGAACCACTTTTAGATTGTAGGGGGATGATTAGTGTCAACTTTTTTTCAGTGGTGGCATGCAGACACTTGAGACAATGGAAGCGAATACATAAACTGCCTTTAAGGATTTGATGAAACTCCATCTTGAAAATTGGATAAGAAAAGGGGGAAAGTGCATAAAGTAGGTTAAAAGAAAGGGGGAAATGTGAGTATGCAATGAAGATTGCTAAAGAAGACAGGTCAACACGGTTGGCCACCCCTGATGCCACATGCCCAAACAGCTAGCAAGTGCTATTAACTCCCTGATGGAATAACAGTGTTGAAAGCCACGTCTTTGAAGTGCCATCAAAATCTGTGGCAATTACAGCAGCTAATCATGGTAGAATGTCATTGGAGCACAGGGCCCAACCGTAAATGAACGCCTGGGCAAATTGGCCTGGCAGTGTCCCTCTTGACCCCCTTCAAGGAGCAAGGATCAACGGTTGTGCCACATTTCTTTTTCCCCACGCTTACATTTCATTGGGTTGCAAAAACCAAATCACTGTCAGGACAAACCAATTTCTGACATCTGACATCCGACGTTGACAGTAGACTAGACTATGGAGCATCGTTCGACGGTCAAGAGCCAACTCAATTGACGATGTAATGCACATATTGCTGTGGTTATCGACAATGACAATGAATGCACTTCCCAGCAATTCCGACAAAACCGAAGGAAAACCTCAGTATTTAACAATCAGTGGCCACTAGAGAACGAGGCTCAACCAACAAGTTGCACTAATAAACAACTGGACAAAGAAATAGACTGCAGATTTAGAGCTTGATCATAAATAAGCAATCACCAAAAATATCTTATTCATTTGACAAAAAACTTCCAATTTTTGAGGACGCTTTGAGATTGAAGCTTTGTAAATTTATTGTTGGATAGTAGTTATTGTGATAAATGAAATCACATTAAAAGTAACTATTCATGTATATTCAGAACTTCAGATATTGCTACTTATGTAAACATACAAATTATTAGTTATGAATTACTTATAATTGAATGGGCAATTAGCATCTACTTCATTTACCTTGTACACCAAGAATCGATGCATTTTAGCATCTGGGATGGACGTCATCTAGTAAAATACAATTGATTCATAACTTCAATAATGACCGGTCAACAGAAATAAATGCAAATGCGGAAGACCATGGATGAACATTCTCCTCATTCATTAAATCCGTTCTTGCAGAGAGAAAAATGGAATAACATAGTGGGGTTGTTGATTGCAACCAATTGCAGCAACATTCGAGGTGCGTCAGGCAAGCATGGTTGTGTTCATGAATACTTTTGTTGTCTTTTTTTCTCCATTAATGTCCTTCGTTTTCTCGCCCTTATATATTATAAGCTCAATAGTTGCGTTGCTCGTACTACATCATTGATTTCCCCAGCAGGCAGGCAATCGCCATCCTCTCATCTGACAATCATGATTGCCCTCTTTTATCCCTTCATTTCCTATTCCACAAGGAGGCAATCGGAAGCTGCCTATGTGCTACTATACAGCACTTATGGAAGGACTAACAATAATGGCGGGCAACAGCCACATACTATGGAAGTCACGTGGAGGATGATCGACGCAATATTGCCAGAATTTTTTAAAGAAATGAAGTACAATTTGGTCAATAAAACGGAATGGAAATGTTATGAACCTTATCGAACCATGTTAAGAGATGTTGTATTGGTTTAGAAATCATGTCGTGCGTTAGTAATGGAGGTGTACTGTATTTCATCCCACCTTCCTCCCTAGCTTTGATTCTGACTTTTTATGAAGCTTGTTGGAGAGGTTCCATATAACCACACACAAACATTTTTGCTCCTTGACAGGATAAACTTACAAGAAATTTTATAACTCATGTTATTATACCAACTTGTCACATTAAAATTAATATGTTAAATAAGCAGGGGCATGGGTGGAAGTGAACTCACGTTCACCCCATAACAGCCATCCCACAGCTGGTATTCTCAAGAAAGTATGAACATCTACACAGCAAATTCTTGGAATGGGTATCGTAATAAAAAAAGCGAGAAAAAACCCCACCAGAATTCTATTAAATCGGTGATGAGTATTTCGCCACCGTTTGAAATCCCATTTGTACGAAGTGCGAAGAAATGTATCGGCGACCATCAGATAACTATTACGGATTGTTATCCGATCAAGTGAGTTTCGGATAGGTAAAATAAAAGAACATTGGGGATATAAAACGGTGGCTGCATCGATTTGCACTTGCATAAAAGACACTTCGTAGATGATATAAATCGCCGAGCATGTTCGAGGAAGAAGAAAAAAATGGCATTATAAGCTTATTTTAAAAATGGCCTCAGAGCAGCCCTAAGTGCGGCGCACCAACAAATTGAAAGCCGTTTCGTCTGTTCACGTACAAGCTGCAAATTTTAGATTTAAATGTGGGTTTATTTTTACCGTCCTACTCGAAGTGCATTGATATTGCATGAATTGACAATGAGTTCAAGACCCGATAGGCTGCGCACTTCCATGTCAGTGCGGTAAAGTTTATGCTCTGAAATTGCGTTGCGCGAAGTTGCATCTGGGGCGTTTGTGTGCAAATGAAATAGATAGGCACGGATCCAGGGACATCATATATGTATGCTTTTGCAATATTCGATGTTCAATGTGTACATAATCAGCTTCCACCAGTGCCGTACAATGGCATAACTCATGCCTAACTTCTCCAGTTTATGTGACAAGTAATCATCATTTAGACGTCCGAGCTGCTTGTTCCGAAAGCTTGGAGGGGGTCCGAGGGAATTGTTTCTCCCCACGGAAGCTTATGCAGAGGGGCAGTTCATCCTGATTTACAGGGATTTCGACATTACACCATGTAAATTCTAACTCTGCTCGTCGGATTCGTCCACCAGGCTATCCTGCTAATGCCTCCCATAGGATCCCAAGGATCCCAAAGGACTTTCGACTTGGCAAATGTTTATTCGAGTGGAAGTCTTGCAGCATGCATCTGTAGGTAAAACAATATCATTTGTGGCCATAAGGGTTACTCTTAGAAATAAATCTGTAGCGTTATACAAGGACGAGGACAGCGTTGGAGGGAAAGCACGAACAAGGCAGTAAATAACTGAGCAACTTCACCACCAGGATGATCATAAACGTGCATATTTTAATTCACTAGCTGAGTTTGCATATGCAGTTCAAAACTACAGAACCACGTAAGATAAGAACATGTCGAGGGTGCCTTTTAATACACTTTTCGTTAACGTCAACAGAGAAAACAAGCAAACCAGTTCTTAGTTTTGGACATGTTATGGGAATACTTGTTCCATTTGCAGGCATGAATACTATACAACTTATTTTCACATTATCAACAATGTGCTCACAAGTACATGTACATGACTTCACTATTCGGATGTTGGTGTCAAGCCAGGTCTCTAAGGAAAATTATCATTAACCATTTATAGCTAGCATGGGTCAATAGGGTGAATAAATAAAGTTAATGTCCTCTGCATGCGAGACAGTGATAAAGTAAGCACAAGTAATCATGTAACCGCTTGCATGGTGAACTTAATGGAGCTCATCATACTGTAGACATTTTCTTGGACATCAAGGTGACACGATATGTGCATATGTATGTGTGGTTGGTTTGCTTCTACGGAATTTAATCTGCTATTTGGGGACTAGATATCCCATTAATATTTTAGTCAGTATACCAACATGTGAAATACTCTCAATCTCATGGTAATGATCAGTGTTCATGCCATAAAAGACTAGTGACGTTGCTTCCCAGTAGTGTTATTACACATAGATTTGTACACCATTACCCTTAGTTAAAAAAGTTTTAAACTTGTTAATAATAATTTAACATCGTTGAACTACACAGATCAATAAGTTTATCCTGGCCATAAAACTTACTACAATTATGAAAACTTGAAAACGGGTACATAAAATCCATTGTTATATCTGCTATGATTATAGAGACATTCAGAAACTATAGCGTTATTATTATTACTAGCACTATTATTATTATTATTATTATGCACAAAAAAACACAAGCAAAACGCCTTTATTGTAATGCATTTGAAGAAAATTGGAGTTCCGGTTGGTATACCTACAAGCTTATGTACAAAATTAGTCACACCTTATAATTACATGTTGAAAAGTCCTTCATGATAACCTTATCATTTTGAACAAATAATTAAAAATCCCTGCATTTTTGAAGGCCAACTATAATACAACATGAATAACTATAGGCATGACATGGAAAATGATATTTTTTTTTCTAGAGGGATACTTTAGGACAAATTAAGACTTGCATGCCATAGGTATTTTTTTATTTAAATATAATTTTTTTTTAAATACGTATCTTTTATACTTAGTTAAAAATGCTTTTATAAGCATCGTCGTCGATCCATTTCTGCTTTTGCATTAGTAATAATTTTTTTGATACTAAAATTGCCAATAGAGTTGTAGACTTTCTGGCATTTACATTCTTGGGTGTGTTTAATGCCTATTCTAATGTTATCCCCTCGTTATAGAAATATTTTTTATTTATATTGTTGCCTGCACCCATACTGCAGCCTCTATTCGCGTACTTTTTTTCTCTTCTGATGGCCTTATTGATCATAACTCGTACATCTTCTGGTATCTTGATATACACAACAGGGCTGTCCCACAAAGCGATAAATAATATTGATTCATTAAAAATCCATTTCGTTGTATGTATCGAGTACAATGTGTAAGGGAGCTGCCATTTTTTGCTTCCATTTTTTCCCACTATATTACTGTTTGGAAAGCTTTTAGCAGTTTTGGGGAAGATCAGTTTTGGCATCTTACGGATTAAGCATGATTTATTGTCAGCACTGGTCAGAGTTGAAGTTTTCACTGCCAAATTGTGACAAATGCATGTATGTAAATGAATGCCGGTTCGCCCATACCGATCCTATTATGTTTGCCGAAACATTTTCCATATTATTTGCTCAACTTATGGAAAAGTCACCATCGGAAATTTAACTAAGTCATCAGAGATCAGACAACCGAGCGGCATACTTGTGACACCACATTGTCACAACGGCTGAGTAGACCTGACACCGAATGCATTCCCTTCCTCGTGTTTTCCCCCCTTCTTAATCACCCAACTCTCATTTTTTATTTTATTATTTTTTTCCATGCTATTACCCCCAGCTCTTTCAATGTCTTCTTATATATCCTTATCGAAACGATGCCACAATGAGGCATCCGAGTGATGTTTTAGTCTTCTGATGAAGCTGTCAGTTGTCCTGACAGCATTAGCATCGTCTGGTGATGGCAAAAGAGATTTTTGGCTTTTACCAAGTTAAAACGAAATTTTAACACAAACGCCCTAACTGTAGATATGTTCCTCGTTCCATTCAATTCCAGAGCAGACTGATGAAAACTGCTGTTATTTAATAATTTTATGATACTAATTGGTTTTGTGGGAACGTATGCTGATTATGTCATGAAAGTAGCACATGTATCACCAACATATCAACTACTGACTATTCTATAATTTTCTTGATAGTAATTCAGTTATGGTTGAAAATGTTACCTTCTTGATTCCCAAAACTGCTAATTTCAATAATTTCAACCTCTCAACATTGCCTGTTTTTTCTGCAGTTCTGGTTTTCAGGTATTGTTCATCTTGCCAATTGGGAGCAGTATGTTATTTCCACAATAAGCATGTTAGTCAGTAAATGTTACATCTGTTCAAGTAAATCTTTAATGGCCTATTACAAATGCCACATTTAATTGCCATGCAAATTTACATAGAAATCGAATCCATGTTGCGGGAGTGAAAAAAAAAGAATGTCACAGTATCAATTTGCATTTAATCGGGCATAAACAATCCCCATCCAAGCACAACAAAACATGACAAGGGTTTACTTCTTAATAAATAGGCCGCATACAATGGCACACGGATATATCACAATTGCCTGACTGATGGATGACTAAGTCACAGGTAATGAGCGTGTCGTATAAGCATGGGATAAAATACGATCCAGGGAGAAAAACAGAAATCATGATGTGAAAGTTTGCGGTCCATGCAATCGCTAAATTATCCTTATCATAAAGATTGGCATGGGATTTTTTACCTCTCAAGATCTGCACCTTTTCTTGCATGAAAGGAATAGCATCCCCCCCCCCCCCCTTCTCAAATACATTGCTTAATGTGACAGACGACCATAGCTGTTTAGTTCAGATCGGATCATGGTTTTTTTTATACATAAAAAATCCGTATATTTCAACTTCAAGAATAGATTAATTGAACGATTCCATTGAACATTCATCATATTTATCAATCTTTTTTTTTTACAGGCCATTCGTTGCACAGTACCAAATTGTACTTGCGATTGTTTCACTCCTGGAAAACCTCAAATGAGAACCTGTGACACCTGTAAACATGGATGGGTTGCACACGGTAAGAAAAATACTATTTAATATTTTCAGAAATTATGGTTTTCATCATCAAAATGCATTATGTTTGCTATAACTTATACGAAACTATGGTAGCATCAGGCAATCCAGTTATTCTGTGTATAATAGTTGGGCTAAATTACAGTTATAACAACGATGTCTTTGTTTCAATGTATAAACGTTTTTTTGCACACAAAAAACATAATTTAATTAATGCTTAATTAAATAGTTCCAATGTTTGTGGATTTCGATTTCTTGATATAATAGACAATTTTCGAATGCCAACGTCTTTATACTTACTTTAACTTTAATGGCGGGAAGGGAAGAACCACGCATGCGCACCCATTACGTTCAGTGTGTAAGATCAATACGTGGCTTTTCCCTTCCCGCCATTAAAGTAAAGGTAAGTAAAAATACGTTGGCATGCGAAAACTGTCTACTAACTGGTAATTAGGCCATTTTGCATATACCATGTTTCTGTTCTCCAAAATGTGACCCTGATAAACAGCTGTCCCTATTAACCGGGTGTCAAATTGACCAGAATTCATGGTATTGTGCTTTAGCCCAATTGATAAGAGCATTATTTTTTGTGTGTTGAAAAACCGATATGTTACACGTCTAGCAAACAGTTGATACGTCCTCAACACTGGCTTTGAAATGGACATGGGGACATTGACAGCACCGAAAAGTTCCATGTCACCCTGAAAATGTGCCTTTGGAGGGACAGAGGGGATAATGCGGCGATATTAATCTAGATAGATGTCGACGGCATGGGGCGACAAGTTCTTATGGTATGGGACCGAGGTTATATAAAAAAAAAATACGACAGGAGATTCAGGGATGACAAAAGCTATTAACGAGAGGTATATCTGCCTCACTATTATGCACTTCTCATAGATAATTTGTAACTTATACTCGGGATATATTGGACGGATTTCAGCAAAGTGTAATCCGATCGCCCCTTTCTGTAGAAGGCCTTATCAAGCTCAGGCGACTGGTTTTTATCTATCAGGTGAAGTGTGTCACTTTATTCAATACTTTGACAGCTCGCCATTTCAAGCATGTTAAAAGCAACGCCAGTTTTTAATGTAAAAGTACCAGATTGGTTTCTTCTTTCAACTCGGACTACATCCTTTTTGCCCAATGGTGCAGTTCTATACCCACAACCATTGCCGGTGATCATCAGAATCGCTTTATCCGAACACTGGGAACGCTTTTTGTCTGTCAAAGAAATCGGGATCGGCTTGTGTATACGTTGTGGCAGATCGGTGCCGTACAGGCAGACTTGTTTATGTCCAAAAATGTATTTTTTTTCTTCTACTTCTCGAAATAGACACACACAAAAATATGGACCGTTCGCTCATCCATATTCCACATTTTTACTTTTAGTTATCCATCCAACAATAAATAGTCGCATTGTACGATGCGCGGTTTTGCTTTGATTTATGGTAGCACACACTTCGCATGTAGTGATGGACTTTGTGTGAAAATAGATCAGACACCGAGGTGGGTCTTGTCTATACCGAGCCAAATGTCTGTATTATCTCAGTCTATTCTGACGGCTTGGAAATGATCAGTAAACGAATATCGGTAGAATGCACTTTGCCACCTCGAAAAAATAGTGCCGACTTTATACTATAAGATGGCCGTCCCTGGATACACCATCGAATGTGAACATGTTTGAAAACATTTCAGAAAAATCGCTTCTTGACATTGTTGGGTTGAAGGATGGGGAGTTTGGGACAATTCATTCATGAGACAAAGTTATTTTTGACATTGACTATGCTTGTGTCAAAGACTGACTTTAAATGTACATTCTCCAAACATTCCTCTGAAGGCATGTGTCAACTTAAAAATTATGTTGTCAATGCACAGGCATTCAAAACTTGCAATTTGTACTGACGATTAGTAGCTAAGTTTAGACTTTGCTGCAAATTCTGCAAATGACAATTTTTGACAGCCTAAATGGTCCTGTTAAGAGGTGATTCCCTGATCCATTCAAGACTGTTCTTCTGCGTTTGTATACTTGAAAGAAGTCTAAGTACTGTATAAATCATCATCTTGACTGAGAAAGTTAACCGATTTAAAATAATTTGGAAGGAATGACCACATATAAAATATGGATTGATTGATTACAATTTTAAATGGGGGAAAAAACCGTTTCGGAACAGTCACAGGCTTAGGGTTGGAATATTACAGATTGTTTTCCGATTTTTGGACGGATAGCACATCACAATCTTCAACAACGGCTCTTTATAAAAATTCAAGACGTACAGAATAGAAATATAATTTTCAAAAGAACTAAAAAAACGAAGTGGACGTTGAGAACAATACAGTTTTTTTCAGCTTAGTTTTTTCTGGACGTAAAACTCGCATTTTGATGGCACATCAGAATTTTATTCCCCCTGTAGCTTGCATGATGGCGAATAAAAAAGGAAACTTTTTGGGGGGCATATATATCATGCTGTCATGGGCACGGCTATCACACACCTGACATTCTCAAATTACTGTCACATATTTCGATATACGACTAATATAAATGGAAACACAAGAGTAACTTCTTTTTTTTCAATATGGCAATGTCTGCTGGGGGATATTTATTATCCTCTATTTAAGATGAGCCAAACCAATTGTTAAATCAAGATCCATGCACAATGCACTTTTTTATTTTGTTTTTCTGCATCAAAACTGCAAAAGTGAACACACAAAGCACTTTTATGAAATGGAAGAATACATTTCGTTTCCAAATACGTTTTTTTTGTATGTCAACAAATGAAACAATTGTTTATACCTTATGACTACATTGTCAACTTAAGGACCAGAGTAGAAACATAAAATGTGATTGTATTTATATTTATTGGACATCCTATTTTGCACAAATCTCAAAGTATAGGTGTAATTTATAAAGACACTACTCCATAAGCAGCAGCAGCAAGCTTATGGAGCTCATGTTTCATACTGTGGAAAATGCAGAAAAGTGAGCAAAGTTAAAAGCGTATGATCATGTCAATTTTCCGAATGCACAACTATTCATTATATGTTATGGGGGGAAAAACATCACCTAAAACTGACCATTAATGATTGGGCGTTCATCCGGTTCTCACTAAACGTGTCTTGTGAAGCAGCTGAGGAAATATTGCCAAGGAAGCTGATTATTGTCTCACTGACAAATTATTGGAATTAGCTGTCAATTATCTTCCAGGTAGGTACACCAGCTGTGAGATCATTTCCTGGCATTATCAACCGGACATATTTCCAAATAGGGATTTCTACTGTGTTTGCAAAAAAATATGCAGTGAAATAAGTTGATTTTTTTATTTTTAAGAAACAATTGGCATTGTCTGTCACACAATTAAGATGGAATAAATTAGGCCTAAATTGGCAATAATTTGATCTAGTTCGGGGAATTATTAAGGAATCTCACGATTTATAAACATTTAACGACTTCATTAAGACTGGATTCAATGTGAAGTTCCTGGGTAATGAACCTATAATCTCATTTACTGACACCCTGTATTTTTTATTGAATGCTAATATGCAGAATAAGTACACAATCAGCATTTTAATACAAAATGAATTTCGAGACAGATTTGTAGAACAATGATGGATTTTCAAAACTAATACTGCACTGAGTAAGCTGTGCAACTTCACTGCATAGCTTTAGTACATGGCATGTTTGCCTATAATTAGGAAAATCAAAATACTTTACCTGTAAAAGTATTAATATTTCCAATGCGTTAATTATGAAATGGAGCCACACACAGTACACAATAAGACCATAATTTAATGTAAAATAAAACCTTAATTGTTTCAAAACTTTTTAGAAGTTTGAATGGCTAGACTACAGTACTTAAAAGGAGGATAGGATAAACATCATGAACTCTTCATGAACTAGATAAATTCCCAACGCAGATAATTTGTGACAATTACTTCAACCTAATCGTTGTTTTAGCTGATGAAAATTGAACATGGCTTTAGAAAATGCAGTTCTTGAAATGGGAATTGTCACATAGTTCTTTCCCATTGAACAGAAGGCCAACAACTATAAGTACGCTTAATTTCGCGTTCATTTTATCCACTCTGACTGACTTTTGCGAGAGCGAGAGACAAACAACGACTGCCGTTAACTGACTGAGAGAAGTATTAAGTTGAGATGCTTTCATTTAGGCCTACTTTCATTCCGTCGGCTCATTTCCCTAAGTATCACAGCACGTTGATGCCTCTACTGACAACGACTGGAGCAGTTAGAAGGGTGGTCGCAATTATCGGCTGTCTGTACGACTGTCCGCAACTTTCCGCTTTATTGATTAGTTGCCACAAGCAGTTAAGCCCTGGTCAACCAACGTGTCTTAATGTTTATTGCCGAGTGGACAAACTTCACCAAATTAGGTGTCCATCTGCACTATTTCTTGCACGAAACCTTGCATTGCTCAATGGAACAGAACATCATTCCCTCATTCGATCCAGATTATTTTTCTGCTCGGTGCATCCTTCTACATCCCATCCACATCCACACACACGTTGGCCACTTTGTTTCATGAATGCATATGCCATCGAGGTAATGGATTATTCCAACTTCTAACGTGCTTTATCGAGCAAGCTGCATGGGAATTCTAGCAAACCCCAGAAAAATCTTAATTGAAAACGATAAGGAGATTGCATGAACAGTTTCATTGGAAGAGAGTCTTCGGAGAAAGGCAACGAAAACATCGCCACTCGTCTGCGAATTAATTAAAATCATTGTCTGCAGGGCCGTGTTGCACATACATACATACTGCACAACTTCTGCTTTTAACCATTGATTTAATACTCGATGAGAATCTTTAATCTTCTTTAAATGTAGTTCAAAAGTAGGGGTAATGCAGCCATTTTTTCCAGGAGCAATTGGGTAACATTTCCAAGAATGGTAGTGTTTACATGAATTTTCTTCATGCAAGCTTGAAAATTAATTTCTACATTGGAATTTTCTTGGATCATTGCTTCAGAATGAAATTTTTAGTGGGCTGTTTAAATTTGTATAAACATGTTGTTCTTTTTTAATTACGATTTTTTCAAAAGTTAACTTGCATATGATCACAGTAATGGACATTACAAAACTTTAATCGATTTTAAAGCATAACGACAATTTTTTAAAAATGTCAGTATATTTAGTGTTTTTAGGTGTTTTTATGTTTCTATTGCCGAAAGTATAGTTTTGATCTCAGTGGATACTTTGTATTTAAAGTTGAAGATAAAATTACTTGGAATGCATTTAAAATTACCACTGTGAAGGAAATGTCCCGATTGCTTTAGGAAACAATTTTTAAGTTCACCGACCATGAAATTTTCCAAAGATCTGTCAGATCTGGGGAAAAAATTAAAACGACTATAGAAATTTACTTGAAAACAGTTGTTTATTTTAATGCGATCAATGACCAAGATGAGTGCATTTGTAAGGGTGACTGATTTTAGATAAAATAAAAATTGAAGATTCCGTGTAATTCCTCAACTCCTTCACAATTACTCCCAGGGTCTGTAGAACAACAAAGAAAATTCCATTGCAGTAAACTTTAATCAAGACAAGTTTATTCGCATTAAACGTCAACTTGAGGGCTATATATCCATGCTTTTTATATAATAAGATAAATTGATAGCACAAATATTGTGAGAAAATGTTATATCATTTGGAATATTTTCCAGATTCTTTGTTGTATTATATATTGACCCTGACGAAAAATGTACTTCATATAAAATAAGTAAAAAGCAAGTACAATTTTTTTTAAATATTTCCATCGGTCATCGACCATGCTTATAGGAAACTTGTAAAACCCACCCGATTAAGGAGATTCGAATCGAAATTCATAAGGCATGGTATCTCCAACACGTATAATATTTTTTGGCAAAAAAATTATTCATTTGCAAATTGTCAGCTCTGACAGGAGTTCCACCCTCGTCTTCACTCCAACATTGGGCGATTGTTTTCTCGGATATGAAACTTGAACAATGTCCGCCCTAATTGGCCTTTTAAAAATACTGTGTATGGGCCGGCTGTTGTCTTCTACCTCTATACTTAACAATCTAAATTATTCTGATAGCATCATCGTGTATCGCCAATGAAATCAGGAATTCAAAATGTAATTTCCTGTCGTGAAAATCGACACGTAAAGGTATCCACCATCAACGATGGCTTTTTTTAAAAAAAAATATAAAAAAATTACTCCATCAGACGTTTAACCTCCGGTACACACTGTGGGGATACGGGCCGCGCCGCACGTGACTAAACGTGCATATATTATAGCCTATCAGTACATCGGTATACGTAGTTAAGTTTTTCGGTGGAAGTGTCCCTGTCCCCTTCACTTATTATCTTTTAACCATGCATTATATAAAACTCCCACATCGAGTTGAAAGCCCCACTTGTGCTCCAGGCCACACGATTTCCAGTTAGGGTGGGGGTGGGGCATTCTGGAATGGCTTAATTGTATAGCTATACAAGGGACTGATAATAATGCATGTTGAATAAGGAGAACCTGAAAGCATATAGCTGGTATTTTCTAGATGAACTCCAGAGATTCCTAATGATGTGAGGTAACAATATATATAGCACAATTTTTTGAGTGTCAATTTGCGGTAATAACTTGTTGACCGTTCATAGGAATCTATGATAACAAAAAAATGTATATGATGCCACAAGTTTAATTATCATTCATCCAATTTTGGAATTTGTAAACTCTTTTATCAGGAATTTGGATTAATTTCATTTGTAACTTATTGGAATGTGAATGTTAACATCTGTAAGCACAGTGTCCAGCAGACTTGAAAGTCGGGAATTATGCTTAAAATTTATGTTAAACATAAAGAAACCTAAATTGTCTAGAAAATTGTCTGATTCATTTGATAACTATTGTGTTAATTAGGCGTGTTAGGGGTCTTTGAAAATGTAAGAAATGAGCCTAAGAATCCTTGAAATTTGCTTGAATTTGTGTCCAAGTTTACTGGACACCTCGGTCAGGGAATGATCAATTATGTTCACACTATTATTAATTGCGTTGACTATAGTTTACAACGATATACATAACCACTATCACTACAATATGTTCTCTATAATTAAATATCACCGATATCATTTCGTATGCAGGAGATCACATATCAATTGACCTTAAGAATTTTTCAGTGTACACCATAAGGTAACTTATTACATTATTCTTCACTAACTTTTTCTTGCAAGATGGTTTTGCCTTCTGACGGTACATGCATATTAAATAGTTCGGGTAAGAAGATTACTTTTAACTACGGGGCATGCACATGTACGAGTTTGCGGAATAGGTTCGAGTTAATGGGAGAAGTGCATGAAATGTGAATGTGAGTCTATTGGGGGAGAAGAAGGGGGTGGGGGAGATGATAAAAAAAAAACTGAAGTGCAACGGCTACTAAATTATTTACAAGTTTGCAGACATGGGAGAGTGATTTAGGGCAAATTGAAGAATTTAAGAATTACAACAATTACGAAAAACCAACGCCGGATACATTGTAAAACGCGATGCTGGGGTGGTGGCACGTGGGACACACAATAGGACGTGTCTTCCACGTGTAATTTCCACACGAAACATCGAAGGAATAGCCGAACACCTCTCAGTTGGCTCTATACATATACTAGATTGTGCATAGAAAACTTTGAAATAAATGAAAGCGAGAGAAAGTGGCGTATATCTCTCTCCCGCTCGCAGCGAGCGAGCTTCTGAATAATAGATGCTCCCATAGACTCGAGTCAGATTGATACCCTGGCAAACGACATTGTGTACAACTAATAAAACATGTTCCCCGAAAGCAGAAACAAATCGAGTACAGGCCACCGTTTCCGCATTAATAGTGCAAACAAAAGTCTCAAGTAGGCACTTATTTTTCTCAATAACCCCATTAAAAACGAGGAATAAAAAAAGCGACTGGTGCTTCTTCTATTACCCTCTCTATCTCTTTCTTCTTTCTAATGTCTCAGAAACGTGCATATATAGGGCCTAATGGCAAACAAAACGTGGAATTATGCCCAAAGAGGTACTTTTGTCGTTGCAGATGCATCGAAGGCGAGGGCCACCCAATAAGCCCAAAAACATTAAAAATGTCTTCCAGAGGCACTAACCTTTAAAGCTGGTTAATTGCATCATTGCCACACACATCAACAAAAAAACTAATTTCTTGGTTTAATTCTCTTATGGATGCTTCGATGACTTGCCAATATTTTTCACAAGTTCCTGCAACGTCCAAACATTGATATGAGCGTGCGTGTGGCTATTATGCGCCATCATAAAGATACCTGCATTCTTTAAGTTATCCATAATTACTTGACTAAAAAGTGAGGTGAGCATCGTTGTAGTAGAACAAATCAAAATTTATAAGAGAGCTGATAATTTTATTATTGAGCAGATAACAACAGGTAGGGGAGCTCAAGTCCCCACTATATTAAAATAAGATTTCAGATGCATTAGCATTGAAACAGTACTTCATTTCAAAGGGCGTGTGTGCTTTTGCACATTTTTAGGAAGAGGAAGGCTGAAATGCAATGATGCAATAAACCGCAAGTATCAGCTGCCATAGCTTATCTTTGCAAAATTAAATTTTAATCGATTTCTAATTGATGACCAACTGTTTGTTCACCCTTAACAATATAATGACAATATAGATAGGATGTTGGGTGGCCCATACCCACCCACACGCCATGTTAAGTAAAAGTTAATTATGAAATCCTTTCCACCCTTCACTTGCAAGGGGTTAATATATGCTGCTTTTATGTTGCTGGTCCACCTACTTCGATAATTGCTGCTTTAATTATATTTGTTAAGCTATTGCATTTTTTATTATTTGTACAGAAAATCAGCCAGAAAGAAGGATGGGTTCAAAATTGGCTCGTTATTAGTTATGATATCCATTTATTTAGTTTCTACAACTTTCCTTCAAAAAAGGAAAAGTACATTGCACATCTTTCATATATGCAAAACAAAAGATTAACTCCCATACGTGTCAAAATGCTTAAATTACTTGACATGTTAAATGGTTTTCATGATAAAGCATGAGCAATTTGCAAGCTATTATGTAATTAATAAATTGTTTGGCAATTAGTTTGAAAGTCATTCTTATTTTTTTTTTTTTTTACATTTCTAGAAATTCAATTTTAAAAATATTTGTTGAAAAGTCATAAAAATATCTAAAAATCATTTTAGTTATCTAAAGCAGCAAATACAGCATATTCTAAACACACATTATTTAATTTCCATTTCGTCATATACACTCTACTTTCAACCGTGGGCTTAAAAAAATTAACTATGCACATGTTTTACAGTTTTTATGTATACTAGAAAAATGCATTGGTGGAACTAATATATGCATGTTAGTTGCAATGGCGCTAGGGGGTTCATTTCATTTTTTGCTCAATAATTATGCACATTAATGGCAAATGGCATTTTTAACGAGAAATCTTAGTGGGTTGTTTCCATAGGAAAGGACAGGCCTGATGAAGAAATTAATGGCAACGGTGTACCGTATTTGCATTAGCAACTATTTATGCAGTCTTAATTTGCGTTTTATCCCAATGTATATTAATATTATAGACGCGCTTCTTTACCTTTTGACGCAAATTTTATGGGCCTCTTGGGCCTGTCCTTGTTTAATTCCCTCTTACCCCTACCCCCAATGCAAGCAACCCCTCAGAATGGAAGCCACGCGTGATTGTCAAATGGAAGTGAATGAGATGGTGCATTATTTACTAGGCCGTATGAAGATGAGGCACGTACCATTTGGTCCGATCCTCAGCCCCATTTCCAACCCCTCATTATGGCAACCATCAAGCTCTTGCCCATCTTCTTCACGCTAAATTTTGCCCTGGAGAATATTTAAAACTCTCTCTCGGCAACCAAAAACAGGCAAATTTCGGGCCGTCACGGTTCGCGATTCGCCTTTATTTTAAACTCTTAATTACCCTTGACTTATCGAGAAATTACAGGGGCGCCTTCCGCTGCTAACATGACGGAATCATATCGCCAATAGTACTGGCCACAACCACATTAGACTAATATAAACTGCAGTGATACCGAACGCATATTGAGTAGTGTCCAGTATAACCTTGAAAAGTCTGGAATTATGCTTGAAATTCATGTTAAATTCTCTTGAAAAATGTGACTCTTTGGAAAAATATTGTGGTAATCAATTGGGCGAGGGGTACTTGAAAATGTTTGGAAAATTATATTTTTCCCAGCAAATTTACTAGACATCCTGCTAATGCTTTAGTGTGGTATTGTCAACATGGCCGGTTCAGGAAGTAAAGGGCGCAGCCATGTTGGAAATGCCATACTTGTGGTTTCATACGCCGCTAGGTGGTGCTGGGCCTTAACCAGTCTAATTAATGTATTAATCTTATAAACTAACATGAGAGTTTTATGGCAAATGATTTTAATGTCGCCTAAACGTATAACAGGACAGCTTTCAGCAGGGTAAAAAGCTCAATCCAGCATGGCTGAACCATCATCCCCAGCGCTGGATTTCATTAGCACCCCCATCTGCCCATCACTTGGATCGTTCGCTCAATCTGGGTGGGGGGGGAAACTCGCACGTGCAAAGATAATTGAATAAATAGCGGGAATAAAAACGAGGGGTAAATGTTATGAAAATTTAAAGGAATATGCTTCTGGAAACTCGCATGACACAGGCCTCTAACTAATAAAAACCAAGATGACATTTATCCATTTACTTTTCTCCGTCTATTTTGGGCCTGGAATAAAATGCGTACATGTGGATTCATATATATATGCATTGTAAGTGGTAGAGAATTGGGACAGTGCACAAGGGGCAGAATTGAAAATGTCATTAACATTTGGGTTGCCTATCCTCTTGACGTGTCTCTTGAATATAGGAAAAACACTGTTCACGTGGCTTATTTTTGCTATCACGTAAGTTTTATCCGTAAGTTTTATTTGTGTCCATGTTCTAGCAGAAAATCTGTTGACTTAAATCATCGAGGACTTATGAAATTCAAAAGGTCCAGAAGGCATCCAGGGTGCATGAATGGTGAAAAAAAAGATTGATGCTAATGTGAAGTTTGCCATGCAATGATTGGTGAGCATTTTCAAAGGTAGGATTGGCCATCTTGACAGGTGGCAGGTACACAAATGGGATTGCGTCAAAGACAATAAATTGAAGGAATGATAGCCGTAGGTGGACAACAGGCCACCTACACGAATCTCTCACTCAATGAATGCTGGACACTGGCGGCACCCATCTTTGAATAGGTATCTGGTCACACTGCTATACGCCGATGATCCAAAAACTCAGACAGTTCTAGTTGGCTTCAGTAATGGGCCCAGTAGTGACGTACATCAGGGGGGAGAAAGCGGGTCGATCCGAACCGAGATTAGCCTCCCTCGATCTTCCAAAGGTTGGGGGGATAGGGGATGTCAGATCCAAATCCCTCGGCGCAAGAGGGATATGATTGGGGCCCAAGCAGAATTCTGAGGATGGGGACAGAACTTGCATCTGCATAACAATGAAAATGGAGCATACGTGTAATTGCATCGTAATGGAGACCAAACCAACAATAGTGTAAAAAATTCTAAAATTAGTGTCCTAAAACTTCTGTAATAGTGTATTATTAAAAAATAAGCATGTGCAGAACGTGGACTACATTCCTGTACAGCATTCCCTGGCGGTGTATGACATGCGCAGTTTGCATTGCATTTCCAAATGTTTAGACCCATCTTGCCGACAGTCATTTCGCCGTTATATCTCATTATATAATAATTTAATATAATTTATTATAATCTTATTTGAACCAAGTTCTTGCCTAACCTAACCAGGATATCTAGTAAATTTGTTGAAAAAAACTCAAGTCTAATTCAAAGATTCCAAGGTTTATTCTTTACAATTTCTAGGACCCTTCACACAACTAATTACCAAAACATTTGTCAAACAAGTCAGAAATTTATGACCCTTCACACAACTAATTACCAAAATATTTGTCAAACAAGTCAGAAATTTCTCTGGATAATTATACAGGAAGAAACCCTAACCTTAACAAATAAAATTCGTCGGCAAAGTGGGACAATACAGTTTTTGCATGCAAACGTCATTATACTTATCATAACTAAAAAATTAAGATAGTATAAAAACGTTGGCATGCGAAAACTGTCTATTGCAACGTTCCAAAATGGCCGCCTCCTTGCACACCAAGTCCTTTTTTCGACGTACGCCGGAATGTTGAACCGGATTAAGACTAATAAACACGGAGATGTGAATAGAACATTCTTTTATAGACCAAGCCAACAAGTTGATGCGGTAGATGGCACCACACACTATACGGTTAAACCAGAGGTTCACGTCAGTCCTCATCTATATCTCTCCTGCCAAAATTCTGCATGTGTTTTAGCAAAGCCTTCGGATTATATTTTTCGGTGTTCCCTATATATAGGCTCGTTAGAAGCGCATAAATATGCGGCTTATTCCCTCTACCGTAATCGAGCTCCTCCGGGGATCTTCTGCATGATGCAAAGATTGGTGCAGTCCTTATTTTATTTTTTTTTTTGTTATTAATCGTCGACTCTTTTTAAGACAATGACATCCCGCCGTTGCACGTGCATGCCTGGGAATCTTAATTTGGCTGCCCATTACCAGAAATCTACTTCTCCAGAGGCTAATATGCGTTTCTCAGTCGGGGCAGGCATGAAATGCAAATACGATGCATTATAAAACCTACCTGTCTGCATCATGCATCCTAATGAAAGTGGACCGCCTTACATATAAAATGACAAAGACGCTTATAAGAGTTGCAGAAATTATATTACGCCAAGGCTGTATTACGACACAGCACACAGAGGAGGCATTGTTTAGCATAAAATGAGAAAAAAAAAGTCCATTAGCGGACCATCTGCGCGTTCACGGAATCTATGGCAATATTTTCTTGAGTGCTTGGGATTATTATTATTAAGGGACAAAGAAGTCATATCCATCACTCTGCCATGAGTCCAGCCCCGCAGTATTTCTCGGTTATGACTGGCCCGAAGATGGCCGCCATCTTGCTGTACGGGAGGTCTCAAGGCTAACTGGCTTTTTGCGACAAGAAAAAAACAAAAAAAAAGCAACAGGCTGCTGTCAATGGCCGGGATTAATAAACATTTAAATGAAGCGAACGTGGGTCACCTGGGTCCCAAGTAAATTGGGCTTGTCAAGACGATCCTGTGACTGATTTATGCCAACTTGTTGGCGCATTTTCCCATTTCAACTTGCCATTATCTTGCTATCATTTCTGCCTTCCCTCTCGGGTTACCCCGTGCAAGTCACCCAGGACGAAATGTGCTCACCAATAAGCACAGGTAAAAAGGTAATATCTTTGCCCACCAGCACCTTCCTCCCCTCAACGTGGGAGATAAGTGAATCGTTTTTAAAGCCAATATCTCGACTTCATGCCAGTATATTGCAACTTCAAATTGGTCGCTAAAGTGGCAGCCGACTAACCTCTGTACAGTGGGCAACTGTTTGTCCAAATTGCATTCTGGAATTATGGAACCCAACATGTTACAAGTTTTAACAGTAACGCATTGTGTAATGTGCAATTATTAGTATTTGAAATACAGGTCTAAATTTCATTTTCTATGCACATCTGCTTTAGCCATTTGAAAATATAACACATTGATTCATCTATCATATAAACCAGTTCTTCTCAGCTTATATATGTTGCTAATTTAAATTTTTATAATAATATTGATATCGGTATTACTGTTTATAATAGATAGTTTTACCATGCCAGCATCTTTATACTTACCTTAACTTTAATGGCGGGAAGGAAGGAGCCACGCATTGAACTACCCAATGAACTAACAGAACGTAATGGGTGCGCATGCGTGGTTCTTCCCATCCGCCATTAAAGTTAAGGTAATTATACTGTCTAATATTTCGTATCTTTGGCAGCTCAGCATAGCATTAAGGATGAATCAAATACATGATCCGGTATTTAATTATTATAATTCCCATTGCATGTATTGCATAAACATGCTAACTAATTCACAATGTTAATCTTGGAGAAAGTTGCCCTTGTTATGCAAATCACCATTGTATACATAAAAAAACTTGAACAGATGACCAAGCAATGAAGGTGCCCAAAAACCGAGGTTTACCGTATAGAGGTAAAAAAAAAATTGAATAGCCTCCCTGCTTTGTAGGTTATTATATCTTTAACAATAATCTAAAAAATGCCAATACATCGTTTCATATATATTCACTAGCCAATAATGAGTGAATTATACGTGCAGTCAGAATTTAGGTATACCCATGGCATGGAACAATGAAAAAGTAGTAAATTTGGGCAAAATATAATAGGAGAGTAAAAGAGAAGGAGGAGGACTTACCTGAAGGGGAGTATAAGGGGAAGAATGGGGAAAAAAAATCACAAGTTCAGGAATTCTGCATGTAATGGTGGTCATCCATATTAAAAGTTCAAGCAGTTTTGAAGAACTTGTTTTTTTATAAGGAATTATCTATTTATGAGAGGGTTTATTTATTTGTTTATGGTTTTATTGTTTGCTTTAGTTGTCAAATGATGTCAGTTGTCGTGAATTTTTTTCCCCGTTGTGATGAATGGGGTTCGTGGAAAAAGGGGTGGTGCCATGGGAACGGGGCAACAGTTTGCTGAAACATGGCTGCCCACAGTGGGACACCAAATCATAAAATGAAAATGCTAATGTATACGTCGTATATATTTCACGGAGCGGCGTAGCGTAAAGTTTGACCAATAATGGCGAATATTCCAAGTGGAATTTGGAAATTATGGGCTGTCTCGGAGCACCATCATCCACACGAGTGGGACTTAAGCGCACATTTTGTTAACTCTAATAAATAGTGGGAAAGTTTGGACTACAGTCTATAATCGCCAAAAGGTCAGTTAAGCTAAAATCATTCATTATTGGGCTTTGGCGAGTTACAGAAACTTTGGAAATTGTGAAATATGGCACAAATGTGAATATGAATTCTGGAAAAACGTCTATGCGAAGGTGTGCAGACGATATTACATTAAATTACACGAATGCACGTGTCAGTTAGGCAAACCGTTAAACAGAAATTTTAAATGGGTTAACTTACGTGTCCCTTGTGTGTTTAAGCGTAAATATTCCGCCTGATGAACTTCACCCCAGTCACTGCATTGTAAATACTGTGTAATTCCAAATTTATTTCCTTGTAATTTCACCAATGCTGCCATCTATATTAATTAGGAAGATAAAAAAAAAATTAGAAAAACCCCTTTCTACAATTTTATATACCACAAACACAGGTTAAACACTATATCCATGTAACATTTTAAATACATTGTAAGACCATGTACCCTTAGTGTTGTCGACCTTATGTAAGATGTTTTTTAAGCTAACTCTTTCTGGTAATCAGGGGGTCTCCCCTTTTTTGCTTGTTTAGGTTTGGTTCTATTGAGGTTCTTTAACCTGAATGGGAATTTACTTAACTGACCAAAGCGGCAACATATTTATGTTCATAAGTGTGAAGGTTGCTATTAAGTTTAATTTTCTTCAAAATGTTCTAACAAGTATCAGGGCAGTCAGCTTTGAGCATCAAAAACTGCTGAATATTGGGGTTGAAAAATGTTTCAAGAAATTATCTTGGTTAGGCATATAATTTATCATCCAATTTTGAGGTTGAGAATAAAGTAAACCAGTAAAAGCCATGTTTTATTAATGTGCTGTATAAATGCCATAATTTTGCATACGCCTTATATCCTTCACCACATTTGTTTCCACAATTGATATCTCTGTTTCGGGATCACCTGAAACATTTTTAATAGTTATCTAGTAGCATCTGTACGAAAAACCAAAACACTGTTTTGCCAGAAACTTGGTCTTGGTCCAGATGCTGCGCTTGAATGCATCGTGGTTAACAAACTTTATTTTTTCTGTATATGTATGAAACAAAGCGAGACAACCCAGGCCAGGACATTCGCAGGGCACAGAATGCATTATTTTGTTAGTACTAAATCATTTTGGGGAATCTAAAGCCCGTGTGAGAAGCAACAAAAGGTTGTTTTCTATGTAAACACGAATTGGGGAATTTAAGACTGTTAAGTGGAGACACTTGTCTCTGGATAGTCGGTACACGGTCATGCCCGGGCTAAAGTATGCAAAACAAGGAAATAACTTAAAAAACAGCATGGTTTGTGACAAGACCAAGAGAAAATGGTCCGTTCAGTGTTCCACATTTGGATTGTTTTTGTTCACACGTTTAATTATTCAAATGCAAATACCGATTCAGATTTGCCATTTAGTTTCCTATTGTCCGGCAGCAGCACGCCCAATTAACAACAACCAAATTAACAAATAAACAATAGTTGAAGAAAAAAAAAGAAAAAACTTCATGTTTTCTATAGTCATCAAAGCGTCTCTTCTGCATTTGCACTTATCGGTTGACAAATTTGTGTAATTTTACATTTTTTCAATTGCTTAATTGGGTTGTTTTCCTCGTGTCTAGGACCTGAAATGGGGGTGTTCACACATGACGATCGCGCTATAAACTTTAATAAACACATTTTTCCGCCATTATCAATGCTGATAATTCTTAATTACGATGTGAAAAAATGGTTTACCATCAGCATTGTTTTTTTGTTTTGTTTTTTTGTATAACCCTTTTTACGCCCTGGCTGCTTGTTTCCTGTACACTCAAGACTCGATCATGCACAAGATTTTCTAGTGAGTACGCGTTCAATTTGAGGTGAAATGACTATAATTTACTATTTCGAGGTTTATAGTCAATTTCATCATTACGCTAGCAAAAAACGCCATCACCTTCCCAAAGTTAGTCGGAAAATCGTCTTCGTGTGCGCCCATTGTACTCACGCACACATTTCAACTTGTAATAAATTGGCGGTGGTGGTATTAAAAGTCGAAATGGACACTGCATTTGGAGGAAGTTGGCCCAAAAAAAAGGCCATCTCATGACAAACACATGGGAACGAAATAAGTGGAAGGAGTGGTTGCGGAGACAACAGGAGGAAAAAAGCTGAGACCAACGCAAATTTGTTGCCCACTTTTCATATAAGCAAAAATGCAAAAGTCTCACGAAATCATCGAAGCCCCCACTTCACGACGTTCCTGGCCCAGGTCGTGTTTTTGGCAAACGGGTGGGAGGATACCCCCAACCCTCCTCCCCAAAAAGCGGGCATTTTCCATTACAGTCCAGCAACCAAGCGTGACCGCCTCGCTATTATTTCTGGACACTGTCTGTTGTTATTGTTACGTGGAACTGTTGTTGTTGTTGGGCGTGGAATCCCATCATGGAAATGACAGGGACAATTACACTTAGACTACGCTGGTTTTTGGGGGCTTTTTTTTTTCGTCTGCTCGGTTTTTTTTCACCCTCAATTCTCAAAGACGGATAATGTGCACTTTTGCTGACGTGTCTTTTCTGGGGAAAAATGATATGCGCAGAAATATTCTGCCATCTAATGGCCATGTTTTTTGAGGTTTTTTGTGCTATCGAAACACAACTACGTGCAATCCATAGAGAAATTCGTAGTGCTACTCAAGATGGCGTGCCTTCACGTCTGATGTTGTACAGGTGTAGCGGCGTGTCACGGTGAGAAATGACAATCTCATCTCCCTAAACGGTCCATTTTATTTTATGCTTTGTTGTCCGTCAAAAGAGTTGCGATTACAGCGTTTCAGCGTGACGGCTGGGGTTCTTTTTCACTCGTAATTGGCCATCGTTGAGACAAAATATGAGCATTTTTACGTCGAGAGTGACATTCCTAAACATGCTTTCATTTTAGCTCATTTAATATAAATGCTCTGTGTCGACAATGGGCGAAGAACATCAGACGAAATTTTAAGCGAACGGACGAGAGTCGGATGTGAAAAACTAGACAAACCCCCGTATCAAAAACTTGTCTGTTCTTTCATAATCAGTGTGTCCAGCAATATACTTGCATCATTATGAATTTCAGAGTTGTTGGAATGTGCATCGAAATTTATCACTATAAACAGAATGTTTTGGAAATACATTCTGTTTAAAAATGGTCATAAAATTCAGAAACAAAAATACATTGTAATGGCATTTTTTTTTTCTGAATTCCTTATCCAAAATAAGTTTTTAAATACAAAAAAAAACGTTGAGCTAATGTACCAAGAAGCCATTGCAACATCTTTATGCATCTAAATTAAAGAAATAAAAAACCTTTAAATATATACACGGAAGCAATTGTTCAATGTTCAGAAACATTTGAAAAGACAGTAAGATATATACAAACACTTAATGGCCATAAAAAAATTTCAAATAATTTAATTTTCTCGATAAATATACATGTTATTCAGCACATTTCTGCAATAAAACGCATTGTAAAAGTTCGATTCATGTGAACGAGTTCTTCCTATAGATAATATTTGGAAAGTATTGCCTAGAATAGTGGGAGTTTTTTTTTTCGTTTTTCTATTATATATAGCGCTATTTTTTCGTGACGGCGGAAAGGCATTAAAACTTTCCGAAAATTTCAATTTTTTGGTGCAAGTTTACACGTTGGCTAACTATTGGAAGGGCAATGCGTACATTAATGCCAGGAAAATTAACGTAAAAAGTGATATTGAAAACACCCCGTCGTAATAAAGACACCATTAGCGGACCAGAAACGAGCCTTAAGTATAGGCTGTGCTCCAGAGTAGATTGGCAAGGATTTTTGGATTTGCCATCCTGCGGCTATCGAGAGCACCAGAAACGTTACAAGTTCTTGAAATATAAAAATGTTTTCTGAAATTAAAAACAGTGTCTATGAGAAGTAATGACGCCACATTCTTTGTTGATTCGCTCATATCAATTTTTACTAGATTACTTCGAGTCTAGTGGTTCCCAAAAACAACTTCACCAAATACTTAGTCCACGCAACATGTGGCGTCATTGCATGACATAAACCCATTGGACGCAACACATTTCAAGTGTTACCTGACATTATTAGTCAGGTGCAAACTACTTCTTACCAGAAGTGAATTTCAGTTTCGATAAGCATGTAGTAGCCATTATCGAAAAAAATGCAATGCTGTTGTCTGTCTCATTGACCCTATAAGGACAGATCCTTGCCACTGGTTGCAGTCTTATTTTACTCGTTGACTGCAGATGGGGGTTGTACGTGCATGGTGAATAGATTCGGTTGAAAATAGTTTGTGAATGTTGTACTTCCAACTGTTTCTACGTAATGAGCCATGCATCATGCTTTAAGATGTTACCAACAAAATAATGGCTGCTTGCTGCGCTAAGAAGACGTTTAATTTGCCCTTCCTCTGCAGGTGATCTTTGACAAAAAGTTCCATTTCTGTTTTCTTGTTTTTGCAAATTTCCCATGCACCAGAACGCAGTTGTTTGATCCCTTTTGCACACAAAGGCCAGGTACAGAACGCCTTGGTATGGTAACGATTGACCGTCAACTCTGTACTCCAAACCGCAATAGTAAATTTCAGTATAAAAAACATTGAAAATTGTAAAAATCGTATACAACGAAGTAATTCAGAAAATTTCAATGGATTGTGGACCAATTTTTTGTCAAACGTTTTCCCCTCAATGCGTGACAAAATCTCTAGAACACAGGTGTGCAAAATGTTGTGCTTCCACGTAATTGCATCTAATCGTACATGTATCTCATTATTTGGGAAACACCAAGTCCAAATTAACCGAAATATTTTTATATTGATTGGTAATTAGTGATTATTCCTTCACGTGGGTTGTTCATTCCTATAAATCTCACTGATCGTTAACTTCTTATAACAATAGACAGTTTGAGCATGCCAATGTCTGTATACTTCCCTTAACTTTAATGGCGGGATGGGAGGAGCCACGGATTGAACTACCCAATCAACTAACTGAACGTTATGGGTGCGCATGCGTGGTTCTCCCCTTCCCGCCATTAAAGTTAAGGTAAGTATAAAGACGTTGGCATGCTCAAACTGTCTATTATTCTTTTAAGTATTCTAAATACTGTGTTCTGCACCATAACTTGTTCTATTAGCTGCATACCAAACCAATATTCTTAATTGTCATTAATATTATACTCATGGGAACTATAAGTTAAGGTATATTTTTCTTCGAAAAAAGCAGTTTCCCAAAGTTTGCCAACAATGGGTGCATTATTTTCGATAACTATACCTAACAAACTTTCGGCAATGTATACGGTAAAGCAAAAAGATGATGTCTCTGCCATTTTTTTTTATCTTGAAAACCTGTGTGCGTGGATGCGAAACCTTTAATACGCGCGCATGACTTTTATAACACCTGCTTACTCGACGCAAGCTTGCGTATAGAAAATTAAATGTCCATGTATTATAAGGAGAACCCTCTTACAAAAAAAAAAACTATCTCATGTATTTTTCATGCAGCAAAAAGAATAATAATAATTCGCTCCTTGACGGTTTCCCCCTCCTTAACCCTCGCCCTCTGATAGGCTGGCTGCTGCGGGACAACTATTGTTGTTGATGGCTACTTTCTGCCAATGCATTGTATACACGGCTAAAATGATTTAGTATTTGCTCGACTGAATTCTGCACTGTCTTTTATTATAAATTGTATGTCAGCACCACCCTTTCTTTGATACGGTGGCCCGGCATTCATTTTGATAACGGATCAAAGTTTAATTAAACCCTGGTGAGCAGACACAATTAGGATGGAGCGAGCCTCTTTGGAAGGTTCTTTTTTTTAAAAAAAAAAAAATAATAGCACGCGCATGATGGCCACTTACAATATGCGAAATACGAAACATAAAAACCCATTTTGCCGATAGATTTCGTTAATTACAACGCTCCAAGCCCATGGGCAACGATTCACCTACAATGGACATGAAAGCGTTATGGACAGGTAGCATCGAAATTCTCCATTCTAAAAACGTCAAACCCGGAGCTGACAAAGGCGACAACAAATATTTGCGTTACACAAAGTTATAAACCGTCAATAACAATAATAATAAAAAGCCCTACATGGAAAATAAAGCGGGCAGATCTTGGTGTCGGCACGAAGATGAAACATAATGCCCCCGAGATGTTATAAAAGCGACCATTACAAGCAAAAATGCGGCATGCACAATGGTACCGAGATTGAAAAATGAAAACAACGAATGCCATCACATGCTTTCGTTCGTAATGGTAGACAATTAACAATGGTCACATCGTAGAAAACTCCATGACCCGGATCATGGCCCATCATTTAAGGATGTCGACAATGCAGCAATCTTTGGAAAAGAATGAGATGAAACCGTTCTAAAAGCAAATTTCCAAAATTTACATTTAGGCTCTAAAAAAACTATGTCATATAGAACCTTTGGAGGTACCACTCAAAGAGATATTCCAACTATTGAACATTTCTCGAGGTTCTATAAAGCACTTCAACGGTTCTATAAAGCTCTTCAACGGTTCTATAAACACACTTCAACGATTCTATAAAGCATTTCAACGGTTCTATAAAGCACTTCAACGGTTCTATAAAGCACTTTAACGGTTCTACAAACCACTTCAACGGTTCTACAAACCACTAACGGTTCTACAAAGCACTTCAACGGTTCTACAAAGCACTTTAACGGTTCTACAAACCACTTCAACGGTTCTACAAACCACTTCAACGGTTCTACAAACCACTAACGGTTCTACAAAGCACTTTAACGGTTCTACAAAGCACTTTAACGGTTCTACAAACCACTTCAACGGTTCTACAAACCACTAACGGTTCTACAAACTACTTTAACGGTTCTATAAAGCAATTCAAAGGTTCGACCTTGTTCACAATATCAAGTGTAAAATGTGTCCAAAGAACTTATTTTTTTAGAAAAATGCATTGCCATTTACGGATGCTTTAAGGATTTCTTTAAGCCTAGTACATGTTAACATTAAATATGCAAGGTTCAAGATGTGTGCATAAATGGCTCCCTGATGGGAGATCTTTTGGCAGTTGTCGATGTTGCATTTTACGATGGGATCAACTTTTCGCTAATTTCAAAATCGTTTTCAGAGGTGAGTTGACCCCGAACGTGACAACATTCCTTCGTTACACTATTAGGCTTAAGAACATATTTAGGCATTTCATAATGCGCTATCGTGGACCGCAATCCCTTCTGCATAAAAGTCTTCCTAAATTTGTCCTAACACCCCAGTTCTTGCAAAAGGTGCAACCGTGTATCCGTGTGTGGCGGTTTCTTGTATGAAATGCAAGATGGTTGTGAATATGAGTTGCTGACATTGGAAGATGTGTTCAATGGTTGACCCCCGTTGGTTTATGGCGAGGTGTAATCTCAACCTGGGATTGTGAATGACCAACAGCGGGGCGTGAACCAAAATGAGGAATTTTTTCCTCAAATGCTGTTTATGATTCTCCCGCATAAGGTGCGAGGATTATCCTCCATGCTCCATCTTGAAAAACATAACCACTCAGGAAGTAATCACACGGATTAGACTCGGAAAAAATTGAAGTTCAGGAAAGTGCACCTTACAGAACTTGGCATGAATCTCGATGAGACAAGTGCCAAGGTAGCAACCGTGGTTCCATCACTAAAATATTCAAGTTTCTTTGCCCAAGATGCAGCGAGTCAACACTTTGAAAACGTGGCCTGTTTTGTGTGCCCAACGTCATAATTATACGAATTAGATATGCAAACATGAACGAGCTATAAATATCACGTAACATTGCACCATTATCCCAATTTCTCCTGCACATATTGTTTGTACACTATATAGCGTGTCTTTGACTTTTCGGCCATCTTTGCCAACCTCTTATTTGCAGAACTGGTTTCTAAACAGATCTGCAAATGAAACATCTCATTTGAAACTTCAAAATGCATTTAATCGACGATTATAACTTATTGTTTTAGTGCAAGTAAATATGGATTGGCTTCAAACAAAATGAGGTTTAAATTGTTGGGAACATCAGGCAAAACTTCACAGTGACGTATACAGAACAGTCCCATAATTAACTCCAAAATTTGTAATATGCCTAACACGAACGGGTTACCACACCAAAACTACGTGAACATTAGGTAAAATTATAGTACAGAACCAGTGGGGGACAACTTATGTAGTTGCCAGGAGACAAAGGAGTTGACCCACAATTACTGTTTAAGACTATAGTTTCATTTTTATGAGAAATAGATATTTTTAAAACATTCTTAAGTGGAAAAACGGTACAACAATTTTTTTGAGAAATATTGTCTCGTGTTTAAGGGACCCCACTTCATCAAGGGCCCACTTACCATTGTGCAAGCTGGATACCCTGGCCAGTCAACCACCATATGCAGAACAACTCCAACATTCATAATATGCCAAAAACAAACATTTTATATTTATGAACAGTTCAAGAACAATATCATGTGGGGGTAAAAACTGACAAAATATACACAACTTTCGTATAGTGTTATGTTTCCTAAAAAAAAGTGATTTAAGTAAAATTAAGTAATAATCTCTTCAGACTACAAGAGTACAGGTGATAGATTGAACGCACGGACCCAATGAGAGTTCACCTCCTACGTGTGTATGTATATCGGTGCCAATGAAACGATTATGGATGTATGCAAGACGAAATAAGTAACGAACCATAATAGCATGGTACTAAAATAGGTTTAGGAAAATTTACGATGGAATCTCCTCCTCCTTTTTTTTACCCTAGCTGAATGTATTAACCTTTCGCAATAAGCACCATGACTCGATCCTGCAACTACTTATTAGAAGACAAGAGACATAAAAAAATAAAAACTCCTTTAAAATTCTTCAACCATTTGTTTGCTGTTTTTTTAGTTTTTTTTATGTATAGCATTTGCATTTCTAGACCCGTAGGCCTACGCGTCTCTTTTGTCATAAACGAATTTTAAAAGCCCATTTTTATATATGGGGTTCGTTGCTTGAATTATTGGCTAGTTTGTCTGCCATAAAACTAGGTTCTATCTCGTATATTTGAAAATCCAATCTGTTCGCTGTCATTCACTCCTTGCATAATGTGCAACCAATCAATTAATGGACGTGGACGGGGCGCAATTTATTAACTCTCGCCAAATATTAATTAATTGGTGATCAGGTCATTCATCCAATAGTTCACTTTTGATTTTCGACTTTGAAATTACGTTAAAATCTAATGAACCACATCCGCACATTATAGACGCATAGTCTCTTCTGAAATACCATGGTATCAAACAAGGGTCTCCCCCATTAAAAAAAATGCTAGACAAATCTGAACTGAAAAAAAAAACACGATTCAGCTCATAAACTTTCCCAGAATATGTTTTTTCTCACAAAGTTATCATTGAGAAGTTTTAAAATTGCAGGTATCCGTTCCACCACAGAAATTTTTTGGCAATTGCATTCCTATCCAACAAGACCAAAGTTGAGAAAATGACCACTGCTTGCAGCAATTAGCATTCCTTAATCTTAAGTCGTGCAATTTCGTTTGCACGAGCCACTGTTACCAGAAGAAGAAAAAAAATACCTGCCTTAATGTCGAGCAAGATGATAAACATCGATGGTAAAACTGGTGCCATAAAGCATGCGGTGGGACAGAGGCATGACATTTATACCTGCAAATTGGCTCGATTGCGTATCATCATCACCATCATCATCATGTTCAAATCCTGACCAGACGGGCAACTCTTGCCTTCGGGCCAGTTATTGTGAAGCCACGAAACTTTTTTTTTAGGAATCTCCTGTCCAGTCTCCCTTCTCCTGCCTTTGATGCCTCTGAAAAACTCGCTCGTTATTCCCTCGTTTCTGTTTTTAAGATTTAAGAAGGGGGCAAAACACAAGAAAAAAGGCAACAGCGCGTGTGGAAAACATTGTTTTGCGCTCTCCCTTGTCAAGCAAAGGTGCAGGGTCACCACTCAAGCCTCGTTGCTTGTCATCCAAAAATTTCATCCTTACCTTTCCTTGAAAGGATGAAAGTAAGGCCGGCTGTATCACACGCACCAGAAAATGAATATGCAGAAACGGCCTTCTTCTCATCCCAGCCCCTTAATGACAAACCCACTTAATTTATATTTGGGAAGGTGTTCCCCATGGGGAACGTGGGCCGGCTACATATGCAACGCTCGCAAATATAGAAATATAACGTCATTTTTAATAATTTCAATTACCAAAAAAAACATTGGATAACCGAACAAAAAAAAAATAAAATAAAAGTTTACATCCGTTCAGCGACCTCTGAGGCACCCCCTCACGACTGTGACTAACACCCGTGCTGAAGTATTATAGAAACATATTTCTAAAAATTTGCACTCTTGTTTTAACTTGTCATAATCAGCGGGATGAATGCATGTTTTTTGGTACAATGGTACAACCGCGGTTGACACCAATGTAAATACAGTCGATTCCGCTTAATCTGGACACATCCGGCGGAGGCGTTTTGCCCCGATTAGGCGGCTGCCCAGA